>JADLZK010011454.1:0-268750 GCA_015847255.1 Hyparrhenia diplandra | reverse complement strand
AATTGACGCGTTCCGATCGGCACTGGCAGTGTCTCTCCCTTCTCCCCGTCTCGTCCCCTCTCGTCGTCTCGCGTGCCCCCCGGCATACTCCCCTCTCTCGTGTGCGTAATAACCGGGCGGCAGTCGCCACCGCCGCCGCCCTGCGTCTGGTGCCTAGACCTCCATCTTCGGGACCTTCTCCAGCGACGAGCGCCCAGGTACGCCCACCCCATCTTCCGTTCGTGCTGTTTGAAACGGGGCACCCAAACCCAAGCTGTCTGTATTCGGATCTGATCTAATCCAGTTACCAGTGTCGTACAGATGTATTACATATTATACCTATGCATACAAACATCTTTGTTCCGAAAAATTTTGGGTGTACGCATGTCCTTTACTTGGTCCGCCCCTGGTGCGAAATCGAGGCCCCAAACCCTAACTTCGAGCTATTTGTAATTTATGCATACATGTACTGTTTCCATTAACTTCGATTTCATGGTTACAGCGAGATGTCGGAATACCAGAACGTCGTTGGGGAAGGCTGAAGCTGAAGGGTAAAAGCACTGGACGTGAAGGAAGGTGGAGTCAAGAAAAAGAAAAAAAGAAGAAGTATCAGCGTGAGGAGTCGTCTCAGATTGGGCACGATGAGCTCCACAAAGGTTTTTCTCATTATTACACTGGCCAATTCCAAACTTATAAGCATCTACTGTTCAATTTCTGCACATCTGAATGTCTTGATAAGCAGTGCTATGTTTGAACTATAGCATCTGCTGTTCACTTTCTGCACAACTGGATGTGTTAATAAGAATCACCATGTTTGTTAGAGAGGTGGTATATATCGACTGCTTGGTCGTGTGCATATGCCTGCTGACAATTTCTGGGTTTCCATGCAATGAATAGTTAATTTGGCTTTGTTTTTTATTACATGATTGTTGATGATTACCTCTGTTTAGGTTCCTTCTATCTGTTATATGTCCATGCCCTAAAAAATTGGGTAGGTTACTAATGCTTCTAACAAAACTTTTACTGCATTTTTTTTTTTTTTCTCTGTATATGTTTGATGCTCATCTTATCTGTATTGGGATACACTGGTTTGTAGTTTATAAACCGCTGCATATATGTTTGTTTTTGTATTCACGCCTTGTTAAAGAATCTTGGAGGCACCACTAGAGGGATTTGTCATTTAGTTTGTGCTGAAGTGTTATTACTGGCTATGTGAACTATTTGCAGAGCAAATAAAGAACCCCAGTTCAATTATTTGTTGGTTGCACCTGCAATGACAATGTATTGGTTTGGAAAGTTGGATTAGTTTAATGTTACAACAGAATAGGATATGATCGTTCTCTTGTTATTGGTGGATCAGTCTTTACTAAAATACTCTGCAGAGCTCAGTTCATTTTTCCATGAATCTCAACATTTTCGCTAGCCGCACTCGTTTCATATCCAATTCAATGGTTATTTTCTTTTAGGGGAAGCTCTGAATTACCAACTGATCCCAACAATGAGCTGATTGAAGCTGACAAGATCGAGATGATGAAGGGAATCCACATCCTGACTATGATCATCTCACACCAGCAGAGCGACGCTACATGGAACAGAAGCAGAAGATTGACATGCAGAAGCTGGCCAAAGTTTCTAACAAATCGCACAGGACCGCATCCAGGACTTCATCAGTACCTGGCCAACCTCAGCGAGCACTACGACATCCCCAAAGTTGGCCCTGGCTAACATAGCCAAACGGCTGTGTTACGCACAAACAATTGTATGCTGGGTCTATCTAGCTTTATGTTGGCATGTTATGTATCGTTTTATATGTGTTCTAAAATGACCTGTTGCCACCAGGAGAACAATATTTAATTTCAAAAACATGTTCCAAGTATTCTGATCGTGTGTTTAAGCTATTTTTTTTGGTCTGCCCTGTTTAGTTGCAATTGTTTAATTCAATCAGCTTTTGATTTTTCCAGGGTACTCATTTTCTTTCAATACAGTGGCAGAGCTAAACAACAAATTATACACAAATTGGTGTTTGAGAGATTGTGTTTGATTGTTTGTTTCATTCAAAAATTTTTGTGTAAATTATAAAATAATAAAATCATTATTAAGTATATCTAACCTAATAAATAAGTCACAACAAAACATATGATATTTATATATAAAAAAAAAAATAAGACAGGTGGTCAAACAAAATGTCTAAAAGTAAAACTCTTTTTGAGGCAGAGGGAGTATGTCCTTGTGTCAAGATAAATTAGGATTTAGGAGTCATACAAATTGTAACACCAGGCTAGAGTACTGAAAAAATTAGGAAGTACAACATTTGATGCATCACCAAGTGTGGCCAAATCGAGGCCCACTTGAAGCAAAAAATCTGAACTGAATTGAATCGGTTGATCTTTGATACAAAGATATGTTCTTGAGTTTGTATATCATTTCCATTTTGTCTGAAAAAGGAACAAGCGTTCATGGACTTGAGAACCAGTTGGAAATCCTTGCCCACCTAGCATATCCTGGCAAAAGTGCGGAGCCCACTTTGCTAATCAGGCATTATAAGCAGCAATACATGATAATTTGGTGATGTCAATGCCGTGATGTGTTCATGCAGAACAAGCAACAAATCGACACAAATTATTCCTTCAGTCTGCTGCAAAAACTGTCATCAGTTCTCAAATACATATAGCTGTTCACTAGAAGTCTCAGTTCCTTTTTTTTTTTAAAATCTACAAACAAATATGTTTGCTATATCAGCCATTTACCCAAAATACAGACGATATGATGGAGCACAACAATCAGTTCTCAGTTCACATGGCACGTCAACGAGACCAAATCTACTTTAGACAAACGATGCACCAGGTAAGCATGCCGAAAGGTGTAGCAAAAAGTAATAAAAAGTCTATTTTCCTCGAACTATTGCAAGCATATGATTTTCATACACTGTTTAACAATCAAAACCATTCAATTTGCACCACTTGCCAATTGGTCCTAACCAAAGCTCAGTTGCTTAGTCGAGTGGCTCCATAAGTAACCCTTAGCCAGTCTTCGTCCTCTTCGCACCCATTCACCCTTAGCCAGTCTTCGTCCTCTTCGCACCCATTCACCACCTCCCCTTTCCCTAGAAGGCCCAGTTTCGTCACCTTGCTGTTCTTCAGTGGGGCCTTTTCCCCCATTAACCCCCTGCTCTTCTTGTCCTAGAAGGTTGAGTGCAGCTTCATGATGTCCCTGTTCTCCAGTGTAGTTTCTTCCTCCAGATCGAGATTTGTGAGCAAAATTCTCCTACCTCGCATGACCTTCTTAACCAACCTGGCGAGAGGCTCTTGTTCCTGATCAAATCATAAGGAGTCGGGTCAGAGTTGAGCAGTGTTGGGGAAATAAAAGTACAACGATAGAAGGAATGTGGTGTAGTGATGATGAGGTTTTCACTATGGCCATCCACTCCCAGAAGTCACTCAACAACAGCTTGGCCTGCTTCTTTTTTTTTTTAAATTACACAGTACTAGCATACTCCCAGTCCATGTGATGCCATCAGTTAGTGTGTGGATGTGGAAATGGCACCAATGCATTTTTAATCATTTATTCATGGTCACCATCTCTGCAGATGCTCTAGTGTGGCACATGCCTGCCTGGCATGCCTCACTCTCTTTTTACATATATAAGCAGAGCACAACTAAGAACATTTTACACTTAGGAGAGTTATGGTCTCCCAGGTTACAGGTCTAAGGCTGTCCAGGACAGGACATGAGCCTCTCTAAGGGGGCTTCGAGCATACAAACTGAGAAGAAGCTCTAGCAAGAGAATGAGCTGTCAAGTTTTTTGATCTGTGGATCTTGAAGATCCTGTGCTGTCAGTAATTCTAAGAGCTTTTTTTTTCGAAAGCTATTCTAAGAGCATTTGTCCTGGTCCAATCAGGAGGTGGTGGCGAGGGAGAAGGAAAGCTAAGCTTTTGGGGGAAAGTGTAGGGACCAACGATAGTGACGAAGGAGAAGAAAATGGCGAAGCTCAGTCAAAGCTGATACCTCGTAATCACTCCCATGGATAGAGTGGATGAAATTTGCAGAAGAATAGATTGACAGAGAGCACAAGGAAGCAGATATTTGGGAGGCCAAATGGAATCCAAATTTATTTTGCCTTATTTTTCAAATGTTGCTGACTAGTCTGACATGTCAGCTAAAACAGGTGACATGGCCTCTCTGGTGAAAAAAAAAAAAATGACCACTAAACCAGATAAAAGATGAAAGTGAATGGTTCTGAAAAGTTTGATGCTATAGAATGTTTAGCATGGGGGCATTTTTAAATAAGGACATTGGAGTGGGATAGTGAAAACCAGACTTTTATAGTTTCAGAGTTGAAATCGAACCAGTTTCATAGTAATATAGCTCAGCAAGAGAACTTTGAAGGCCATGAATTGACGTATCGACATCTGATACTTCAGTCATATAACATCATCAGTTTGCTTCTTTTGACATCTTAAACACAGCTTCGCCCAAGCATAATTAAGAAACACTATAAAGCTATAGCCTAAAAGGACGCACAATCTTTTCTAAGATGGACATAATTCAAGTATGATTTCAATTAAAGACAATCTAGCATGTCAGTATAAGAAGCAATCAGAGAACTTTGAAGACCATGGATTGATGTATCAACATCTGATGCTTCTGATCATTTAGCCTCCTCATTTTGTTTCTTTTGACATCTTAAACACAGCTTTGCTCAAGCATAATTAAGAAACACTATATAAAAAGCTATAGCCTAAAGGACGCACAATCTTTTCTAAGATGGACATAATTCAAGTATGATTTCAATAAAAGACAATCTGGCAAATCAGTACAAGAAGCAATCAGAGAACTTTGAAGACCATGGATTGATGTATCAACATCTGATACTTCAGATCATTAAGCCTCCTCATTTTGTTTCTTTTGACATCTTATAAACACTAAAACTTTGCTCAAGCATAATTAATAAATAATCATAAACCTTTAGGATACACCTTTTTTTTTTTTTTTAAAGGATGACAACAATTTAAGTATGATTTCAATAAAGATGATCTAGAATATGTAAGAAAGCAATCAGAGAACTTTGAAGACCATGGATGGGTGTATTAACTTCACACATCAGATCATAGGACCTCCTCATTTTGCTGCTTGACATAAAACTTCATAACTCTTTATCTAAAGCTATAGCTTTAGGCAACAACGAAACTGAACATAACCAAAAATCATTTTAGATAAGGAGATTTAGGTAAAAGAAGCAATCAGAGAACTTTGAAGACCATGAATGTATGTATCAACATCAGATGATATCTTCAGATTACAAGACCTCTTCATGTTGCTTTTCAGTAACTAAACATTCCATTCAAACTCAAGCATAACTAGAATACTACTGCACTAGATAGACAAGCATCAATTGGATACCATAGGTACAAGGTGTCAAGGTACATAGAGAAAGCAATCAGAGAACTTTGAAGACCATCCGAGAATTATCAACAGCACAGTTTCAGATGGTATAGCTTCCTCATTTGCTTTGCAATCGGTACATGCTAATTTAATTCACATGAAAGAATGTGAGACAAGAAAAGTCTGAACATGAAGCAATCAGAGAACTTTGAAGACCATACGTGTGTTCTCCACATGAAAACATTCAGATGCTTCAGTTTCCTCATTTTGCTTCTAAAAAGAGTTCAGAGCATGACTAGACTCGATAGACACTGAAAGCAGCAAACATATCTGAGCGGGTAATAAATACATCAAAGAAAACAGCAGCAAGGTAATGATGTGGGCAGAAGATATGACCCTGACGAAAAATTACTGGCTTCCACAGAGGTATAGAGCCCCTGCCCGGTCTATTGATCTTGCACCCATGGATACCCTTTTCTCGCAATTTTCCCCGCGTCCAACCTCACAGAGCAGGGGCTAATGGTGCGACTTAACCAAAACAGAAGTCATCGACTCTTGATTTTCAAAAACTAAAAGCAGGAGAGCAACGCCGACCCAGTGATCCAAAGCGAAACAAAGCAAAGACAAAAACACGCATGCAGGGCCACTAAAAAAATGATCGCGTGGAGCAGGATATTATGAGCAGTATGAATTGGGGAGCTAGGTACTCGCCCCCTGGCCGCCTGGCGGCTAGGGTTTGCCTCCGCCGTAGCGCTACACATATCAAGGGGCTGAGGACGAAGGACCTAGGATATTATTGGGCTGGGCCTTCCTATCTTGTCATTGTGGATCATATGAGCCCATTTAAATTTCGGCCCGATGCCGAGCGCACGGGCAACGCGGCAAGCTCGAGGAGCGCGAGCACAGGTGGCCCTGTATTGGGAACGGCACGCACCGTGCCCAGCTTGCCTGCGGTCGTTGGTGGCAGCGTGTCCATGGACGACCGCACTGGCTAAAGGCCAGTTCACAGAAGATAAAGTTTATCTTACAAGGATGCATTCAGATGAAAAATAAGAGCTAATAATATCTGGATGAAAATCAGCCTTTGCAGAATTCAACAGACAGAGAGCAAATCTACATAATATTGATCCAAAGCAACAAACAAGGGTGAGAACTTTACCGTTTTACAATTAAGGTATAACCAACATAGGACTATAGGAGTTCCACCACTACTACTACTAGTTGACAATATCCATTCACCAGTTAAAACATTCAGGCTGTGAAAAACTGAGAAACATAGTGCTGCACAAAAATGGAAATGAAACTCGCAAACCGACATTCAGGTCACGCGATTCTGTGGGTTTGTTCAAACAAGCAAGTAGCATATGCACAAACTTTGATCCTGTTTAGATTCCAGCGACTAGAACTCCATGGATACGTAGGTTGCAGAGTAATCAGGCATCTTGTGCAGTCGCCGGAGAATGCTCTCGGCCGCCTGCTTGGTGCTCTCGTCGCCCCTGTGGAAGGCGCTCACCAGCGCCGTGGGCAGCACCCGATCGCCTGTCACCTCCCTCACGCATCGGTCGTCGCCGTGCTCCAGGAGCTTCTCCACCACGCAGAAGCACTTCTGCCACAGCACGTTTTGCCGGTGCTGCCTCAGCGCAGCAAGCACGCGCCGGGCAGCGTCGAGCTCGGCAAGGGCCGCTACGCTCTTCTTGACGTCCACCCTCTCGTCGAGGAGACTGCACAGCGCTCCGAGCGCAGCCTCCACCACCCGGATGTTGTCGTTCTCGAGGCAGCCCAGCAGGCTCTCCACGGCGCCAGCTTCGAGGAGGCAGAATGTCGTTGTTGGGGAACAGACTCCCCGGTGCACCGGGCAAACGTTGACCTGGTGGTGTGAGCTCTTCTTGTTGTTGCTGTGCGCCTTTGAGTCCTTCAGGAGCTTCAGTATGGTGTTCTTCTTTGGCTGCAGCTCATCGGGCGGGGGCTGGGACAGTTTGATGGATAGGTAGCTGAGGTTCTCAAGCCCCACTGCAGCAAGGCGTTGCACCTCGTCGCTCCCGGCTGCTCCATCGAGCAGCTCAGTGAGCACCAAGGCCAGACTGTGGTCCATGGCCGCCTTCAACACTTCTGGGCTGTACAGAGTCGCAGTGAGCCGCACCACCGTGCCGACAAGACCCTCCATGTATGGCACCACGTGCCTGCTTGGTCTAGCAGCGCCGTTCTGCACCTCTTTTATCGCCCCTCAGTATGGCTGGCATGGCACCATCCTGAACAAGCGCGACATTGAGCGAGGTGTTGCGGTAAGGTAGCTTCGCAAGAAACGTCGCCAATGCAGCTTGCCGTTCGGTGATGCGCCCGGCATGGCTGCTGATGCTTTTGACCACCTTGCGTGGCTGTCCTTGTGTCTTGCAGAGCCTCTCCGCGATGGTGTGTCCAATGTGCGGGGACAGGATGATGAGCAGCCTTGTCGCGGCGAGGCTGAGCACCTCCGATGGGGAGCTCATGAGCTCGATGATTGAATGGCCGCGGTGGTTCTCTCGGATGACCGAGACCACCGTGTCCAGTGGCTTGGTGAGCGCAGTGAACGCTAGCAGGATGCGGATGATGCTGAGGTTGAGGTCGTCCGCACGGCACTTGAGCATGTGCACAAAGTTGTAGATGGAGTACTTTGAAGTGAGGACATGGCCTTCCTTGTTCACCACCGTGGTGTCTGGGTCAATGCCTGACTCAACAATGTTGGCAAGGACAGTGGCAGCATTGGCCATGGAGTTCACCGCTCATCATCGACCTTTCTGATGAACAGTTCCTCGATCATGACAGGGACGGCCCTGCGGCGCACAAGCATCTTGCTATTGGGGCGGTGCAATGAAAGCTGGGCAAGGACATTGAATGCTGCCTTGCGGGCCATGGGGTTGCAGCTGC
Source organism: Hyparrhenia diplandra (assembly GCA_015847255.1). Classification (NCBI taxonomy): domain Eukaryota; kingdom Viridiplantae; phylum Streptophyta; class Magnoliopsida; order Poales; family Poaceae; genus Hyparrhenia; species Hyparrhenia diplandra. Next base: position 260,486 of record JADLZK010011454.1, on the reverse strand, counting down.
GCGCCATATTGATGAGGATCTCTGAGGTACTTGTGTTGATGTCAATGGTGAGCTCCTGCTCTTGGACCAGCTCACAGAGGTAGCCAACCATCTCCATCTGCATCTCTTCCGAGCCTGCTTTGTAAACTTCAAGTTAGTTTAAAACATCGATTTACTACAAGAATATGATGCCCTAAGTGAGATCTCTCAGTTCTAGCATGCAAAGCAAACTTTCAGATGTTTTAATGATGACGTGTTAAGACGAGACTTGCATGTGCAGCTGATTCTAATAGCTTAAGTTTATGGAATTGCTACTTATAGTTTATACAGTGTTAACTTGGTGTCTTAAACAAAACCAAACTTGTCAAGATAACTACTATCATACTTGCAAAATATGCTTTCCTAATGGCTAATACTCTGGCATCTCACCTTCCACTAGATGACTCTGAAGAGGTTCTAAGTAGCCACTCTCAGCCATGTACTTGATGTTCTTCGGCACTTCTCCAGGTTCTTAAGGACTGCTCCAGCTTTCAGCAGCAATTGGATCATCTGAACTGTTGATCTTCATTGTAGTGAGGATCAGAACACTTCCAGGTGTTGATCCAATATTCTCCAACAGTAACTGTGACTTCGAAAGCTCCAGCAAGAAAGAGATAGCTGCATGCCTTTCATCAGTAGAATTACTTGACAGTAGTTTTATTGTCCTGGCAATAGCCTTAGTTTTTCCAATGATATCCTGTATGTCATGCATAAAACTTATATCATAATTGAAGAACAAGGCTTAGACGCTGAGCAGTCAGTAAAATTTGTTCCAAATTGAAGATGAATTCCTTTAGGCAAGAAAATTTTCAACTCACCTTTCCTTCTTCATCTTCAGCTAACAAGCACAGAAGCTTGAGAGCATCAAACTGAATCTGTCCATTGTGATTGTCCAACAACCGTGCTAAGAATTTGGTGACTCCAATCTTATGCATCATCTCCCCTGTTCTTCACCCTCATCTTCGCCAGCAAATTCAGCTCATGTATAGCTTCAAGCACCATTGCGTCTGCATTTGACATAGAAAGGGCAGTGCGGGCAATCCTGACACGCATGGCCTCATTCCTCATTGTCCATTCTTCAATTACACTCTTCAGGGAACCATTGCTCACCATAGTCTTACTTTGCATTATCATTTTTGTGACAGGGCAATAGACAGGTTCAGAACTGTCTGCAAACTTCTCAATATACTCCTCTATGGCTCTCCTGTCACATGTCACACCACTCTCAATTGTCACAGGATCAGTCATTATCTCATTTGTCAGTGGACAAATGAATGCATCATACAGTGGTTCGATGTATTCTGCAACCTCTGGTAGAGTATTGAACATCTGGCCACCAAATTCATGTGATTCATGGTACATTCCCTGCAGAAAGTCCACCAGCCTCGGAGTATCATTATCTCGGAGAGACCTTCTCCTAGGCCTGTTGCCCATTACATTTATGGGTATATCAGCCTCACAATAATCCCTCATTGACTGTGATTTAATAAGCACATCCATGTAAGCATTATTGCCAAATGATGAAGCTGGTATCCTGCAAAGATCATCATATATATTCTGCAAGACATTCTCCAGGTCATGTGCAATGCTTTGTATCTCATCAGCCGTGAGTTGCAATGTTCTGCCTTTGCACCTATCAGAAAGATCTTTAGCAAGATTGACACTGGCAAAAAGAGATTCTATCGTCTGTGTCACATTAGTCTGGGTCCTACGAGCTGTTTGACGCTCCATTGTTGCCATGACTGATTCCATGGAGTTCCCTTGGCTGACATCAGTGGTAGCTACTGACAACATGACTGCATCCACACAGAAGCAGCAAGATTTGAAAGAGAGAAATGTAAATGTTTTTTCAAACAAGCATTGGCAGTGAAATTAAATCATCATAAGAGAGCTGAAAAACTAATCATAAGGACATGGAGTAGAAGATAAGCTTTCTTATAGCTGTGCAAGCCTATGCAGACAACAGTATTATCATATTTGTGCTTATTTATACAGAAATTGTTAAATTAAGAAACATGAAAATCAAACCACTATTAAGCTGAAGCAAAATAGAAGTCTTTTCTTCTTGAAAACGTTTACCACCTCTCCTCATTAATCATAAGAACTTGCTGCAGTGTTCTTCTACAAAGCTTAACCCACTAAATAAAGCAATAAAGATAATTAAAACAAAAAGGTACCTGTATTGCTCAAGCGAAGACCTCAAAGATCTGAACTCTAAACTGGTACCACGTGCAGAAGAGTTATAGGAGTATTAATCCAGCAAATAAACTGGCCTTGGTTCCCTGCGTGCATAAGTAGACTCTATCGGTAGATGCATGCAAATAGAGCAGACCAAGCAAGATAAGTTCAATTTATAGTCTCTTCTATTTGGGTATTTGTAAACCCCTTCCAGCATTGCAGCTAATTATCACCAAATAGACCTGATGTATTGACTTTCTGTTCCATCAGACTGTGCTATCCACATCAACAGACATGGAAGTCTTAATCTTGATGACAGACTGGCATCCTTCCAGAAAAACTTAGCTTAATAAGCCTTTAGGAACTTCAGACTATAAAATAAGAAAAATACAAATCAGTAACGAGAACAAAGTTAGGCGATGGGCAGATAGGTAAGCTGCCCAAAAAACACACACAATGATGGTGATATCAAAGGAGGTTGCCGAAAGCTGTATGGTTCAACAGATAAAAAAAAGGATGGGGAGGAGGTATGATATCACTCTTAGATCATAACTGAAGTTCCTAGAGGGGGCAAACTTACTCTGAACACCTGATTGGTACTGAAATTTATGCATACTTCAGAAACAATAAGCATAAGCAGTTCAGCATACATATCTCACCATAAATTTGCTAGTTTTTAAGTGTGTTAATCTACTCTAATTTTAGCAGAAGGGTTGTTTGGTTCAGAAACCTTTAATATCTAGAGCATTTCTTAAATTTTACCTTGGCCTGAGACACTGGAGCTCAACAATGGTTCAACCGCGCAAGCTACTTGTTTGGTTTGTCAAACAAAGGACAATAGGAGGGCGATATTTCTGAATATTGTTTTGAGGAAATGATTTGTACCAAACCATGGCGGCTAGTGACTGTCCAGGTTTTATAAATATTCCCAAAGAGTGGTTATGATTGGATAGCACAAGCAAGACTATGAGCATGAAAATCATAAAATAGATCAAGACAATATGTTGATTGTTGAACAACCCTATGACTAGGACGGGTATGGTATGACAAAAATGCTGATGCTTCAAGTTTGGCATTTCAGTGTAGCACTGTCCGTCTGTACGCATCTAATGATCTAATCCGGTCCAAATTCAAGTTATGGACAAACCTTCGGTCAAAGTTTCGCTCAACCAAAAGAAATTGAGCCAGTGACGTGTTGCTATGTGAGACAATTACCACTCTACCAGGCATCAAAAATACGTGGAGCAGTCACCATGTCCTTCGACGGTCGCCGCTGCTGTGACCCGTCACCGTGTGCGAGTCCTGCCAGCGGCGGCGACGGCGAGGTCGCTGCGAGTGTTCTAGGTTGGAGACTGGAAAGTAAATTCAAGGAGGGATGGAGACTGGAAGTAAATTCAAGGAGGGGTACCGGCGTCTGGCGAGGGAGGCGCACCAGGACATCGCCGGCGGCGGCGGCGAGCTCATCTTCTCTGCCCAGGCGAATGGGGACGGATTCTGCTGCGACTGCGATCCATCCGTGGGTACCCGTGGACCGTGAGATCCGACCTGAACGGACCAGATTCAACAATGCGGGAAGTGTTGTACTAGCCTGGAGGGGATAAGTTCTCAACTTCTCACGCTCTCCACTTGGATTGATCGCGTTGGATCCAATTTTGAGTACGCTCAGTCCAAAACATTAGTTAGGCCCATTTACCGATTCGGCCCATCGAGAGTTACTTGTACCCCATTAAAGGCTCAGCCTGGTAGACGGACTACTCGACATTCGTAGCCCATCATCAGCCCACCAAAGGCATCAGCGCGCGCGCAGGCAGGACTGGAGCCATGCTGGTGATCGGGTGGCAGGCGCCAGGTGAGATGCATGGCCATGCTTTCGATATTGCTAAATGGGGAGGCAATCTAATTATAAGACGCTTCGTCTCCGCCGATCAAAAGATTGTCCACACTCTCACTCCCCAATTCTTCCTCGCTGCATGCGCTCCATCAAAAGCCATAACGGAGGAGCTCTCCAATCCATCCATACATGCGTGAAGACACTCGCATTTCTGTGCAACCAGGGACCGGCGGCAGCAACTGGACGCTGGAATTCCGTCCGCGGAGGCCTCACCGTCCCAGCAACGACGACCCGGGCTTCGGCGGCGCCTTGTTGGCGAGGATGGTGATGCCGATCTCGAGCGGCGGTGACCACCACCACCACGGCGCCACGGCGGGCGGCGAGGCCGCGGAGCCCCTGCTCCCCGAGAAGCAGCGCGGCGGGGTGGAGGATGCCGGCGACGACTTCCACGGCGCGTCCTTCTCCGGCGCGGTGTTCAACCTCTCCACCACCATCGTCGGCGCGGGCATCATGGCGCTCCCGGCCACCATGAAGGTGCTCGGCCTCGTCCCGGGCCTCGTCCTCATCGTGCTCTCCGCGCTGCTCACGGACGCCTCCATCGAGCTCCTCGTCAGGTTCAACCGCGCCGCGGGCGTCAGGACCTACGCCAAGACCATGGGCGACGCCTTCGGGGTGCTCGGCCGGGGATTGCTCCAGGTGTGCGTCATCGTCAACAACCTCGGCATCTTGGTCGTCTACATGATCATCATTGGTAATGCAGCGGCGTCTTTTGATTATTGCTTTCATCAAGTTTTTTTTAATGAATCTATTAACGACGAGTCGACGACAACTCGAATCTTCTCTGCACAATGCAAGGTGACGTGCTCTCAGGAACCTCCTCCAGCGGCGTGCACCATCACGGTGTGTTCGAAGGATGGTTCGGCGCAAACCGGTGGAACGGACGCTTCGCAATCCTCACCATCGCAACTCTTGGTGTCTTCACTCCGCTTGCATGTGTCAAGCGCGTTGGTAAGCAACCCTGTTTTATAGCTATAGCTGGCTATAGTTTTTTTTTTAAAAAAAACTTTTTTGTTCTTCCTTTCTCTTACATACTCGTGATTCATTTCAGACTCGCTGAGATACACATCTGCTTTGTCGGTCGCTCTTGCCGTTGTGTTCGTCGTGATAACTGCCGGGATCACTATGTTCAAGCTGGCGAGAGGGCAGATTCCGATGCCTCGGTTGTTTCCCGATGCCAATGACTGGCCGTCCATTTGGAAGCTCTTCACTGCGGCTCCAGTTCTTGTCACTGCTTACATTTGCCACTACAACGGTATGATCCACTCTATATATACACGCATTGATGAAATTTAATTAGTTTTGTATTGGTTATTAGCTATATAACCACAACTTACTACCAACTTTACAGTTCTCCCAATTTGCAAGGAGCTCAAGGATTCTACGCAGATCAGGCCTATAGTGCGCACGTCGTTGTTGTTGTGCTCGGCCGTGTACATCACCACCAGTTTGTTCGGCTTCCTCCTCTTCGGTGATTCAACCTTGGACGACGTCCTCGCAAACTTCGACTCCAACCTTGGCATCCCCTACAGCTCAATATTCAATGACGCCGTCAGGGTCAGCTACGTGCTCCACCTCATGCTTGTCTTTCCCATCGTGTTCCAAGCGTTGCGACTCAACATGGATGGGCTCCTCTACCCCTCGGCGCGACCGCTGTCGTCTGACAACCAAAGGTTTGGAGGGTTGACAGCGGCTCTCCTTGCGGTGATATTCCTCGCTGCAAACTTCGTCCCAAATATCTGGGACGCATTCCAGTTCACCGGAGCCACGGCTTCTGTTTGTGTTTCCTACATTTTCCCTGCCGCGATCACGCTAAGGTGACTTCTGATATATATATAGCACAATTTTCTCCATACATGGCTTTGGATGTTTTGGTGGCTAGCTACCCTGTTCTCATAATTGTTTGTCCCGGTTTATCAGGGATCGTCATGGCATAGCAAGGAAGAGAGACAAGCTCCTGGCAGTGTTCATGATTGTTCTTGCTGTGGCGGCAAACGCTATGGCAGTGTATAGCGATGCTTGCTTGTGATCTTAAATGGCAACCGTGGCTATATCAAGCGCCCACATATCTAAAACTTAGTTATTACTGATAGTACCATGGCTGTGTGTATGGAGTCTGATCCTACCATGCAAGGTATTGATATATAGTTTTACTGTATAGTGTAAGAGACCTTGTTAGTGAGATAACAGCCGCACACGCCCGCACGCCCACACACACAGGTAAGGACTCCTGCATGCCGTCAGGTCTTTTCGACCTATTCACGTGCGCGGCACAAATAACATTCATAAGCCATGGCGGGTGTCATGCTCGTCAGAAGCGTTAGGTTGTTTGATTAGCGAGTAATAGCGTCTTGATATCCTTCGATTAGCTAGTGCGTCATTTGTGGCGCGTCGTTGTAAACTTTGTTATCTCTCTACTTAATATAAAAGATGTGCAAACCTTTTACGTATTCGAGAAAAAAAAAATGGCGGGTGCCATGCTTGATGGCTGATGAGCCCCCGGCCATGCATCCTAGGCAGATGAACTGCCACGCAACGGCGTGTATCAACCTTAACATGGTCCCGTTGGCTCGTTGCATGTCCTGATGCTACAATGCAATGGTTTTGCACATGGTGGTCAAGCTGAAATGGGTGTAACATGTGGTTTAGATTATTTTTACATGTTTGTTGATTAAACTGAACTGGCATATAGTCGTCTTCTAATTGTGAGGTGCCAAGTTTTATTTGACTTTTTGGAAAGGCAGCAATTTAGGGAATCAGAAATTTTTCTTCTGGCTTCTAGTAAGAGACAGAGTCAACACTAGAAACATGCTCAGAAGAAAAACCATGATTCTTCCCTGCTACAACTGTGTTCTCTGTTGCCATAACTCTGAGGAAACTTATCTTCATCTGTTCTTTGGATGTGAATTCAGTAAAGAGTGCTGGAATTCCATTAACATCTCATGGGACCTCAATCTAAATCCAATGGACATGTTTATCAAGGCCAAAATGGACTTCCAGAGAAGTATTTTTAGAGAGATTGTTATTTGTGGCTGCTGGGCAATATGGAAGACAAGAAACAATATAATCTTTGACAATGGAGGAATTGAAGTCAGCATCTGGAGAAGAATCTTCCTTGAAGAGTTTGACTTGGTTTGTATCAAGGCCAAACCTACCAAAAGTATTGCTCTCATAAATTGGCGAGATAGTCATGTATAGGCACCTTTTTTCTTTTTTGGGCCTGGTTGCCTTGTAACTTTATTTTGTAACTATTCTTTCATTTAATTAAAAAAAAGAGAGGCCGGGGGCTCCCCGACCGGTTTGGTCAAAAAAAAGTTTTATTTGACTTGCTCTAAATGATGTTCATTTCGCTTGCCCTCATTGTCGTTGAGGATATTATTAATTGTTAGATTGAAAAAAGGCATCTACTTGTCTCGAATGGGAAAAAAAGAACCAATACAATAGAGTTAAAATCAAGCAGAGGCAATGCTAGCGATGTAGGTTGTGTCATGCAATTACTATTCTTTTTCGAAATCGGGACTTCATCCGTATTGCATTAAGAGAAAGGCCGAAAGAAGGCCAAGTTCCAATACATCCTAGACGCCCCCCGTGGCGAGGTACCATGGTGAGCGAAGAGGCGACTAACAAAAGGCACCGGCTACAATGGTGGAGCTTCAAGTGTCGTACTAAACGTAAAAACGATTTAGGCGCCGACGAAAGGACGGCGGCGATCAACGGCTCACGGTGGAGGGGCGTCGCCGGGCGGTGGCGGGGACGAGCACATCCACAATGTCGCTCGCGCTTTGCCGCGGAACGGTGCTCTTGAAGTGGCTACGGAACCTTTCCGCGACCGTGTCGCCTGGAACCTCCGCGTTGGCACCATCTAGCCTGCCCTCCCACCTAGCGAGCAGGATACGGCGAGCCTGCCGCTCCGGGTTGGGATCCCGGTGGGCGGACTTCGCGGCAAGGCGGTCGCTTCATCTGGGGGTCCATTCGTCGTCCTCCGCTGGCCGCGGATGCGTGACGCGCAGCCGGGCGGCGAGTCGATCGGGGCGGCTCCGGAGGGATGTTGAAGGAGTCGATGAACGCCGCCACCGAGACCGCCGTGTGTGCACCGGCGACAGGCGCGGTATCTGTCGGAGTAGCATCCGCCGTAGTGCACGGCGTAGCTATCATCTTTAATTACTATTCGATATCATCTTTAATCAAACCATCTACTCGTCTTGATTGTATTGTTGGTAGGTGTTAGCGGCCATCTTGGTCCTTTGATTCGCGCCCTTATCGGGGGCGTCCAACCCGACAAGATTGGTGCCCCCCCCATTGCATAGTGCATATATAGGACATGAGGGTCGGACTCAAAGAACGAGGTTCACTACCGCCATACACCCGACCGACTAATGCTAGTCGGATCAAGAGGGGCACGACCAATGATAAGAAGCTCTCCGCCATTGCCATCACTGGACCATGACCCCACTGCACTACACCGCCACCTCTTCATCGACTCCTTGCATTGTCAACATAGACCATGGATTCCTCGACGACCGCATTGCCTACCCTCCTCTTTCTCTCTCTCTATATATATATCCCTTTGCCCTCTCTAGTTTGTGCACTATCGTGTCCCACTTGTTTCATGCTAAATAGTAAGGAATTTACATGCTTGATCTGTAGATGATCCAATATGTCTAACAGGTTTCTTCAATCGTGTTCTCTCCAAATAATCCACCGTGCATGAATGAGGATACCATCAAGGAGTTTCTTTGGGATTTATTAGTATTTATCCAAATACGCTCTGTATTTTTGCGAGTGCACATAGATTAATCCATTTCGAGGAATATTTTGCGCCTAGAAGAGGTTGAGCCAATTTTGAATTATAGACCATGCCTCAATGTGAGCGGGCAATCTTTACAAAGATGCGGTGGAGTTTTAGCGTAACCTTTGCAAAGTTCATAAATCGATCGCGTGGCTAGTTTCTTTGTTGTTAGTTTTTTTTTTTTTGTGCAACAACGTCCAAGCGAAGAAATGACATGTTTTGTTCTTTTGCTTTCCATATCGACATGATCTTAATCTTGGTAATGTTTCTTTTGAATTATATGACCATGTAAGCACTTTTTTCCTTATATATATATCCTTTATTTGTAGTTCACCTCCAACTAATATGATCGTTTTAGCGTTTACGTGAAATGGATTGACCCATGACATCAATCACTCCAATACGCCGAATTACTCTCTCTTGGACCCCAAACATAAGTGTCTAATTGCCCTTGGCTTCCAAGAGAGCTAGAAAGCATTTGGATGTGGTATATATATATAAGCCAACAATTTTAAATTGGCCATTGTGATTCAATCTAGAAAAACACACACAAGAATTTTCCCGTGAACCTAGAGCCCATCCACATATCCAAACTACCAACCAACCATTATTGTATCGATTATCCGGCGATACAATGGAGAAATACAATTGAGTACAACTTCAAAGTTGGCCAAAAACATACATAGTGGTCATCACTTGAGTACTATCTCAAAGAAATTTAATTAATAACAATGCAACACATAAGGAACGTGGAATATGATAGACACTATGGATATATCCGCAAGATTATCAAAATAGCATATTAGGCAACCGGAGGAAAGGGGTCATCATCCGCATCACCTACGCCCACAAACTCGACTTGACGTTGGAGATGCGCAAGAGCCTCCTCCTCAACGTCTCCAACCTAGGATGGGCGTGCCTTGGGCTAAAGCGGCTTAACATTCTGGCATGCCTCACAACCGAGCTTAAGAACGTCCACGATTGCCTCTTATCTCTCCTCCTTGCCAACCCCAACCCCTTCCAGGATGTGCTCAAGCTTAAGAACAATGGGTGTCTAGTTCGCTTCCTACGGGCGGAGATGGGATGGGAGGAGCCAGCTTTGGGGCAGCGTCCCAGACGCCGACCAACCTTATGCTCATGATCGCAAGGCGCATCATGGAGGGCATCCGCATGGTGGAGTGGATGTGGGGCAGCTTCCTGACCTTTCCGAGAGGATCACCGAGGTCCTGCTAAATGTTTCTACCGACCGCTCCCGGTGCAAGATCGCTTAGAGGTGGACAACGAAGTCGACGATGAGGATTGAATAAAAATCGTGAAGACACGACTTTCAAAAGCAATTCCATCGACACTAAAGTAAATACAAGTACTAGGAAGCATTAGTTCGTGGGTTTATTATAATATATGTCATGTTTGATAACCCAAATACATTGTTAGTGTTTAATCTTGTCATTAGAGCATTGCACGTTTACATTAGTAGTTGCATGTAGAAAATAAGTGTTGGTGGTTCATGGCCAGGATGTTGATGTGCAATGTGATGCGGTGTTGCCGTGTGAAACGGTGTTGCATGTGTTGCTACTAGAAGAAGAAGAATTGTAGGTGAGGAAAGCTCAATAAAGACAAGTGAATTGATCAATGTTATATCTAGGTGCATGCACAAGATGTGATGCTAGGCTATTAGTGGTTTGTGAGAAGAGGTCAAGTGTTGCATGAGGAGAGTTTTTTTTTGTGACTTGCTTGCCTTTCATTATCAGGTGGCCGAAGCCTCAAACAAGATCAAATCATACACGCATGCCGGAGTTACATGCAATGTCTCCGAGCGATGCGAACTAGAAACTTGTTTAGCTAATACATGTGCTACTTTATTACAAGATCTACTAACATAAGAAATAGAAACTTCTTGAAAGGCAAGACAAATTTCATCAATCTCTTTTAAGAAAGTATCAATGATCGATCTTTGTGACTCCTTTTTCCTCCAGAGCTGGACAAATTGAACACAATCCGTCTCCACAGTTACTCATTGGAAGCCTAGATGCCTGGCGAGCTGCAAGCCATCTCTGCAAGCCGCTGCCTCCATGGAACATGCATCAAAGGCTATATCATTCCAGGTTGCTTGGCCTGTTAGAAAACAACCCCATTCATCTCTGAACGCACAAGCTGTAACGCCCTGTTTGCTATCCATAAAAAATGGTGTTGCCTGAGGAGAGTTGCAGCTATGTGCAATTGACCATTTGTTATTATTTACATGTATGCAATTGTAAGTCTATAAATGAATGGAAAAAATGACAAGAGATAGTTGCGGCTTGCATAAAAAATTTGCCTCTATTTTGTGGTTCATGTGTGTTGATCCATGAGGAGTAGTGAGTGTTTGTGATAAACACTTATGAAGTGAGGGAGAGATTTCCACCATTAGTGAGTGATTTCCAACATACATATCATTCTGTTAGGGAACCAGGTGTTGAATGAGAACATAGAGCACATGACATAAGAGAAAGTTGGGAAAGGGGAATTCTCTGTTAGTTTCAGAGCACAAAACACACGAGAAAGTTGGATAAGGGGGGTTCTTTATTCGTTTTAGTCACTTCCATTGGTGTGTTTTACAAGGTGGCGCGAAGCCCCCTTTAATTTATAGACATAAACCAAAGAGGCACTCTCTAGACTCCTCTCTAGATTTCTAGAGGCCACTAATATTTTCCCCCTTGATTTGAGATTCATGCTGCACAAATCTTGAAATTTACCCATATTGATTATTTTGTAACACGTTCGACAATATAATATATAGTACCAAATAATTATTCAGCAGTGGTGCCACGTCCCACGAGGCTCCCAGTGCCCGGGCTAGGTTTTTTGTGGCCGCGACCCATCCGCTTAGACACCCGGCCCGACAAAATTTTATTTTCTCCCTAAGGCCCGAGCACGACCCCCACCCAAGATGGCACGATCTTTTTTGGTCACTTCAAACTTGTCCTCTCATGTGTTCCATACCATCCCCCATTGCCACAGCCTTTGCTTCGCAACCTCCAAGGTGTGCAACTCTCGTCCGCACTGTCTTATTTCCCCTTCTCGTCACTTCAACATTGCTAGAGTCCCTGGGGGAGGGGGGGGCAGAGAAAGTTCCCGGTGGCGATTTCTCCGGCCCTCTTCCCCTCCGTAGCCTGTATGACGCCGGAGAGTGAGGAGGATTGGTGAATCATTGCACGTGTGTACATAGACTAGGTAGTTTCTTATCTAGGTCTAGGGTTTGTCGGGGAAGCGTGTGTTCTCTCGGGGCCTATGGCTTTCTCTTCCTAGTGGCGCCGGTGAGGCGATGATGGCGGCGGCCGCAGGGGAATAAGTTTTCCTAGTCCCTTCCACACATCTCATGCTACACATGAGGAAATGTGTGTTTCAAAAAAAAAAAAAAAAATTGTTAATTGATAAATATAAAGGGTATTTTTCCTATACAAAAAAATACCATTTCTAGTTTGAATTGAGCACAACTAAATAAATGGTGAAAAGAGAGGCACATGCAAATTAAAGAAGTGTTTTTGAATTTTATTTGTCTATTCATGTCTCTCAAGTCTCACGTCCCTACATGTGACTCGGACTCACAATCCGCTTTCATACGAAGTTAGAACAACACGCATCCAATAGATAATTGAATGAATCTTCTAGACACGCACTATTCCTAGTGTTCATCTCAATCACAGAAACTCCAAATTCACCACATTAAAGCCTAGATGTGTTAATGTCCTCAAGGCATGGTCCTTGACTATGCACTTCGTGAGGATAAGCATATTACTCCACCATAGTATTATGATGAGAAAAATAAGGGAGCATAACTCCCAACTGGGAAATCTGCGAAAGATCCAACAAATTGGCTAAGAAGGTCATTAAAGCATCCTATTAATTAAGAAGAATAGCGGGGAACTAACAAGTTCAGAGTTGCTTTTGCTCACCCCCCTTGTTAAGCCTAACGGTATATATTTACCCTAACATCTCATATTGCAACTCGATCTAAGTGTGATAGAAAGAAGCTTCTTTATCTCCAAATTTTTAAGCACATCTATACGTGGAGGTGGTCAAGAAACATATAATCTGAGAGTAAAAAATAGATAAAATTTAAACCGCGGTCCACTTAGAAACTTATTTAATTTGATGCAATGCTAACAACCTTAATGTGTTATCATGGTAATGCCCTTAAAGTGTTCGGCTAATGATTTCTACTATTGTTGTTTTGTTGTGAGAGACAAGTATTGTACCATGACTTATAAGTTTAAATGAACAAGTAGGTGAAATGAATCAACCATGCAATAGCTCAAATAGGCCAAATCACTCTCTTGGACCCAATAAATAAATATATACATTAGTTAGTGTCCAACTGTTCCTGGCTTCCAAAGAGAGCTAAAAAGCACCAAGTGGATTATATATAGGCCAATAATTTAACCTAAACTAGTCAGTAACCGAAAAACACAAGTCGTAATTCTCCGGTGCATTTTCTGTTGCAGTACCGTAGAAATCCGGTGCCCATCCACAAACCCAAACAGCCAACTAGCTATATTACTATATATGGATTCTCCGTTGAGGCGGCGATGCACCGGAGAAATACCATGTGTACTGTCTCGAAGCTGTCCAAAAACATGCTCTCTGTTTTTATTATCCGTGCAATTTCCCGGTTATCAGTGGAGAATTCTAGTGCTTGAGCACTTCTTAATCCGCGGCGAACCCTCTCTGTTTTTTTTTAGTCTCGATTCGACCTGTAGCCTGTGTGGCGAGCTCCGATTAGTGTGGCTATCACAAATCAGAAATCCAAATGGACAACGAACCACTCACGTGCCGGCGGCACCCACACCATGACGGCGACAACTCACTTGCAAAAGCCCCCAAAGCCACATGCCCCTCCCCGAAAAAAAAACAGATCCGTGTCCCGTAATCTAACCCAAAAAAAAAAAGGAGAGGAGCAAATCATCAGAGCCGGAAGCCGGTTGCTACTGCCCAGTGCTGCCGACCGGTGATTTTTTGTTACTCCGGCACCGGCAGGCAGGGGAGGGAAAGGCACTGAGGCAGCAACAAAGCAACCGCTAGCGCCACCGCTCGTGGTGTTGGATGGCCGGATGCGTTGGCCACGTGATGCCAAAACCCCAAGCCTCGTTCGGGGTCAGATCTGAGTGGCGAGCAGCCTGCCGAGCAATCCACCGGGACGGGAGCTGATAAACTAATCGGCGCCGGGAGTTGTTTACTGATCCCTAAACGGATTCCTCAGCTTGCAGAGAGTGGCAGAGGGAATGTTCCGATCAGAGCAGAGCAGCGCAGAGCACGACGCCATCCACTGACAGACCTCCCAATGATTTGATCCATCGGAATCCCATCATTTTAAACCTCGATCGAATCATCCGCCCTATGCATGTCCGTTTTGCTACTCCTACGCCGCAAGAGGAAACGGCCGCGAAGCTTCCCCGGGTTGTGCGAGACACATGCGCCTTGTCGTACTCGCCGCGACGACGACGACTCCAATCCCCATTGCTTTGCTAAGCTCTAGGTAGTTAGCCTCTGATCGATGCCCTCCTCACTACCTACTTGTCCATCGCTTCGCCCAGATTTGGTAGCACAGCACAGGTGAGTGAGTCGACGCACGCGGGCCATGGATGTTGATGGCGAGACGACAACGCCCGTGGTTTGATGAGTTCACTTTCACGCGGCCAGGGAGTGAGGGCTGTAGTACGCGCGTGCGTGTGCTACAGGAAACTGCAGGTGATGCGGTACATGGGACCGCGCAGTACGTTTGTTGGGTTCATGCATGCACCGCACCGCCGCACCATCCGTGCCGTGTCACGTCACCGTTGATGACGCATGGACCGCCCGGCCGGCCGGCCGGCGGGACGGTGCCGGACCCATGCATGTAATCAGCTGCGTCGCCCCACCCGGCGGCACGTGCACCGTGGTACCTAACCTAGCTACGCGCGATCGCTGATGGCGACAGGCGCATGCACGCATAGGAACGGTCGAGGGCAGCAGCTGGGCTGCGTCGGCCGGGCCACATCGTATGATCGTACACGCGCGCTGATGATCCGCCGTGACGTGACGCCGGGCACACCAGGCAGGGCAGGCCGCGCGTCGCGGTCGAACGTGCCGTGTCTCCTCGGCCCGCCGGCCGGCGCCGATCGATCCGGTCATGTCCTCCTCCCGATCCAGGCGGTCGGCATGCGAGCTCGCGCGCTCTCTCGTGCTCTATTTGCTAGCCACATTGGCAGTGGCGCCGGCGCGCCCCTTTTGGATAGCTCTCGAGGGGCTTCGTTGTAAAGGGCCACCACGGCGCACCCCACACCCACACCCTGCCGGTGGAGCGCGGCAGCAACGTGGCGACGCGTGCTGGCTGGCTAGCTAGCTGGCGGCATCGATCAGCAGGACGGATCGGCACCCGGCAGGTGCGATGCGAGCGCTAGCTAGGTAGATCGTGCCTCGTGCGTGCGTGAAGAGCTAGCTAGCTAGGCCAGGCCGGCAGCGCGGCTAGCTGTGCATGTCGCTCTCGACCAATTGGTTGGTGGTTTGCTAGGCTAGCACGACGCGCGCGGCACATGATCGTCGAGCATGAGGCGGAGGCGGCCGGAGAGGCATGCGATCGACCACGCGCGTGACGCGCCACCTATAGCTTGCTAGCTAGCCGGAAAGCGCGGGTGTCTCGCGCAGAGCAGCCGAGCCTCGGTGGCTGGGCATGTGCGCGCAACGGATCGGATGGGGAGAGGAGGGAAAAGGGCGGCCGGGCAGGCAGGGCAGGCAAGGGAGGCCCACCGGCAAGGCGGTGTACAGCTTCGTCTCCGCACCGGTGGAGCACGTGAGCTAGCCTGGACTCACTGGAGGAGCCAGCCGCCGCCTGGCCTCTTCCTTTCCCTCCTCCTCTCTCTGATCCACTAGTGTTCTTCATGAGCGTGACTGCGAGAGCTGTGGTATTTTTCATGGTTTTTTTTTACTCCAAGGGAGTTGGATCATCGCGGTTGCTTATGCTATAGTTTGTGCCGCAATTAGCGGTGGTAACGTCAGCTGTCATTGAACACGTCCACGCGCGCTAGCCGTTAATTACATTAGGATCGATCATTATTCATCGATCGGACAGGTGGTTTGCAATTAGCTGTAGTACATACTACTTTGCCGACAGGCGCGTGTATGTCGTAGCTAGCTCCGCGTGCTAGACACGCTAAAGCCTTTGTAATCACATCTGACCTAGCTAAGCTCCTTGCTGTTATGTTGTACTAGTAGTATAGAATTTCCTAGAGAGTCCAATAATCCAAATTTCAAAAGATAAAAACACTGAAGACACAATCAGACAGACTGACAGACACGCAGGGAGAGGCTTTACCTCTCTCTTGGCTAGTATCTTCGATCTCATCCCCCACCCTGGCCTGCTGCCTGTGCCGTGGCTCCCTCCCTCTCCCTCCTCCACCTGACTATAATAAGCTCAGCGGAGCGGAGTCGACAGCCGAATTCGCCACACATTCCGTCGGGCGGCGTCCTCGGGTACTAGCACTAGCCAGCAGACAGCATCAAGATCCAGGCACCATCTTTTCTGCTGCAGCAGCAGGCAGGCGTCAGAGATCTCTCGGTTCCCGTGCCCGCCCGCGTGCCAAAATGCAGCTCTTCCAAGGTACAATGGATGTCAGAGCTAGCTAGAGCCTTCGCCGTGTTCCTTTCTTCGTCTTGCTCACCGCTAAGCTCTGGTCTCTCTCTATTAGCTTCACCCTCTCTTTCGCTGAATTTGACGTACGTGCCCGGCCGTGTGATCCGCAGGAGAGAAGCCGGCTCACGATTTCCTCTCGCTCCACACCGGAGGAGGCTCGTCGTCGCCGGTGCAGCATTCCACCTCCACCCAAGGTATGTAAGCGAGTAATTGTCGGACTAAACTAAACTAGGGCCTTTCCTTATACACGCCGAGTTTAATCACTACCGACGTAAAAATAACCTAAGCCACCGTTTCGTTCACTGCAGCTGCAGGATACGAATTGGGGTGCACACCACACTCAAGCCCCTGAAGCTGGGCAAGCGGCGCGGCGGCGGAGCGATCGGGGTGGCACCGTCGTCGGGGTTGGAGGCGGACTCGGAGGATCACCATGTCTTGCCAGGCGGCGTCGGCACGTTCAGCATCAGGCAGGTGGCATCTGCGACTCAGTCGAGGACGGGAGAAGCCGCCGCCCTCGTCGTCAGGGGTGGCGCCGCGTTTCCCCTGCCGTCGTCCATTCTTCCAGGTTAACGGAGGGCCCGCCGCCGCATGGAACAGAATCGGGAGCCAGGGCTCACAGCGGTCCGGCTACAATGTGGCAAGATTCGGGCATGGACCAAAGATCCAGAGGTAAAATTGAATTGCTACATATAGTATGCTGTTTTGTTCTCTTGGATTTCAGAATTCAGACACTTTATTTATGGAATTGCCTCTGCATGTTCAGGCGCGAGAGGAGGAGGGGACGGGAGAAGCAGAAGCAGCGGCAGCAGCGCTGATCAGGGGCCCAACACGCCGAGATCCAAGCATTCCGCTACCGAGCAGCGGAGAAGGACAAAGATAAATGACAGGCAAGCTAGCTGAGGTCGAATTTTCAATTTTGAATTCCATTGAGCAGATCAGAAAGTTGAAAAACAAAAAGATTTAGCCAGAACATAGTGAAATTGAGTGAGCCAGCTGCCTGCTCAACATGTTATAATTACATCATGACGTGAAATTTGCCATCAACACACAAATCTTGAATTCTACCACACAAATATTGAATTCTACTTCTGTTGCCGAACATGAGATGGGATATCGGAAATGTATTTTAACAAATATATGTATGTGTGTACGCTCTGGTTTAGGCTCGAAATACTTCGGGAACTCCTGCCACACGGTGATCAGAAGAGGGACAAAGCATCTTTCCTTCTTGAGGTAAATAGATCGCCAACCTTCCATGACAGTCAGCCGGTAACCAGAGATCTCATAATGCATTATAGCATTGAAATGACCCTATTGAGATTGTGACACTTGTTCAATTCTATGCAAACACATAGTAGGAGCTAGGGTTGAAAATAATAATAATAAAGATTTCTATGTATCACAATCTCAGCAACTGGGGAGACTGGAATCCTGATCAGCACGTTACAGAAAGTATTTTAGCATGTGCAACATTTTGCTCGCAGGTTATTGAATACATAAGGTTCTTGCAAGAGAAGGTCCAAAAGTACGAGTCAGCTCACCCACCAAAGAATCACGAGGACTCCTCCATGCCATGGGTACTAACATAGCCACGTTACCACGTTCATCACAATAATCATGCACAGCTTTTACGAGAACGCCGAAAAGGCAACATTTGGATTTTAACTCACTTGCCCACTATTTTTTCCCCCTTGCTAGGCAAAAGTTTACTACAGATCATGCTGGAAAAACACAGAGGTAATTCCACACACATACACACGCCAAAAAGAAAAGGAACATCACATGGAAGTATGGAACCCATGATATATCAATAATAGCAATTTTCTTTGTTCTTTTTCATGGTCTCGCAGAACATCATCCAAGGAGGAGGATTAGCAGCTTCCACGCAAGATGCGAACAAAGAACAGTATGGTTCCAAGCAAACTGAAGTGGCATCGTCTGCTCTCTTTGGCACACAAAGTGCAAACGACATTTCCTCCCAAAAGGCAACAAGCACAGCACACAGCAGGGCAGGTAAGTTACCAGGTTCCCGCTTTCATTGCATTACCACATTTCAATTGCTATAGCTCATGTCAAGAACTTGATTTACTAAGCCTAATAGCTTTAAAATGCAGACAACAAAGCTAGCAAACAGACACCATGGTTGAGCATGTCAACCTCTGATTCAGACAACAGAACACTGAGCAAGAACGAGAAACAAACTCTCCATGAGGATACTCAAAGTCTTTCTGATGCTTACTCTCAAGGGTTTGTTCCTAAACTACTGTTGCTTACCAATGATAGTTTTGCTATATCTGCAACTAACAGAAGAAAACATTAATTACAACAGGCTACTAAATAGATTGACACAAGCACTAAAAAGGTCGGGAGTAGACCCATCTCAAGCTAGCATATCTGTGGAGATCAGTATGGACAGAAGAGCAACAGAACCTAACAATATACATGACGATCTGAAGGTAATAACAGCACATGAAAGTATATCAGCAAGTTAATGTTTACAAAGTTGCCAGATTAATGTTGACGCTTATCCATATAACCAGCCAATTATTTACCACTTCCTTTTACCCTCACTTTACAGGACAATGAATGTGAAGATACTATCCACGTGACCAAGAAGCTTCGGTGCGAAAGAAGCTAGATATCTACCTCAAACTGAAATCCAAACAATGGCGACAACAGCCAGGAATTCGCCGATCAAATTCACAATTAATGCAATTCTTTTATTTATATTGCAAACACAATTAAATTACTGACCTAAGCTTCCATTCGGATACAAAGGAAGCTGCTTGGGGGTAGTCAGAAAGCTCCAGGATTCAGAGTTTCAGACATTCCTCCTCATTTGTAAATGCAATTCAGAGTGTAAAACAGTGTACATGTATTCCTCTCTCAAAATTTGTCAATTCAACAGATATGGTAGTACACTAGGTTGCAACGTCATTGTATCAACCTTCCACAGTTCATGCATTGTAGTGGTAACTAGACCTATATAAACAGCAAGGCAATTGTAAACTATACTAAGCTTGTGATTTGCTGCAAGCACCAAGGAACCATTGCGATGTTTCTGCATATCATCAGATCCCCTTTCCCTTTCCATCAGCATGATTCGAAGGAAGGAAAGGAATTGTAGTCACATCACATCACATCACCTGGCGCTCGGCTGCATCTGCGACAATGGGCAGCCGTGGCGTCTTCCCGAGCAAGCAGGCGCCCCCGCCGTAGAACAAGGAGACGAGCAGGAAGAGGAAGACCGTGCTCTCCATGCTCTCGAAGATCTCGAAGCCAACCCCACCGGAGGGCGCGAACGACTTGGCGAGCAGGTCGGGGAAGATGAGCAGCACGTCGAGCACGACGGCCTGCATGGCATTGAAGCGGACGAAGCGGGAGAAGGCCTGCTGGTTGCGCACGACGGCGAAGTAGAGCGTGAGGAAGAGGAGGAAGGGCGTGAGCGGCGACGAGTGGAAGAGCCTCGCCGCGGGGCCAGCGGGCGGAGCAGCGCGCTGAAGAAGGGAACTGCGCGAGGAGGAAGCGGCCGTGGTGCGCGCCGTCGAGGAACGGGTAGAGGTAGGCGACCGCGGCCACGAGGCGGTCGGGCGCCGCCACGGCCCCGCTGTTGTCGTTGTTGTTGGAGGCGCGCGGCGCCGCCGCGAGGAGCCGACGATGGGTGGTCCCGCTGGTTGGGGCGGCGAGGAGGACCCGCCGGTGCGGCAGGGTGCTGAGGAGGCGGGATGTGCCGTCGCGGTGGGGCTGGCGTGGGGGCGAGAGAGGAGGAGAAGCGAAACGGCGGACGCCATGTGATCCTCTCTCTCTGCTTGGCGGAGGCGTGGGGGTGCGGCGACGGAGCGGCCAAGGCGAGGCGTTTGGGTGAGGGCAGTGGCGCCGCGCGGCTGCGGCTGCGGCTGCGGCTGCTGCCCCCCCTCGCGGGTGGGAGGGGAGATTTTTGTGGAGCTCCGGGGGATGCGATGTGGCAGAGTGCGAGACGAGGGGATTGGTTGGTGGTGCCTGCCTGGTGGCCGGAGCGTCGTGGGGAGGAAGGACGGGGCGGTGGACGAGTATCCCGTGGGCCGCCTTGCCGGCCGTCCATGCCTTGCAGCGTGGCCCGCTGTCGTGCGGATCGAGATGGATACTACCTCCATATGGGCCTTTCTGGAGATTACTAATGGTAATGGGCTGGAGGGAGGCCGAGCCCGACCAACAGTGTTCGGGTGTTGAAAGATCATTCGAAATTTAAAAATTTGAACTTCAAAATCTGGCAACTCAAAAATAATTTTTGGTGCTTGAAATATCTTTTTTTTTTTCCGAAACCGATCACTTTCCCGTTCTGTGTGCTTGAAATATCTTAAAGATTTGACCGTCGAGCTCTATAAATTTTGATACAAAGTTCGTCTTCAAGCTTAATCCTACCACTCACAGCTACACAAGTCACACTGACCCAACTACTAGAAGTGCCCGCTGTACTCGTTGCTCTTGGGTTGCGTCAATCTTAATCCTAGCGCATCAATCATCACTGAAAACAAGGAACACGGGCTTCCAAGCTTCAATGCATCTAGGGATCGGAGGCACATTGATGATCACAGAATGCGATCGTACTGTACAGAATACGCATCGCCTGAAGCCCTGGAGTGCAGCGTGTGGAAGACCAGCGAGTGCATCCAGGAAACCAAGAGCAAAGTTTTTTTCTAGATTCATTGGCATTAGCATAGCCGCATATATTATATTGTTTCTTGTTTGAGAAGGCTTGGTTAATCTTAGCAACCCCCAGGTCGGATCTCACGAGCGACGCGGGCTCCTGGATAGTCAACACTGCTGACGGTGTCCTGCAATAAGACAATGGCGCGGCGTAGCACGCCCCAAGAACTGATCGCGCATCAACGCCAATCGTATCCTAATCATCACTGAAAGCAAGACGCGACTTTAGCAAGCGGATCTGCTCGAAGAGCGTAAAAATTTTAACTGAACTGACAGTTTTCTAGGACGGGAGGAGGGGGAGGAAAGTTGACAGATTTACGTATCGAAATGTGGCACATATATATGCTTTTCTGAAACAATAGCATTTTCCTTCCTTACAATGATGGCTTTTGGGGGCTTTTGCTGCACCATCTATACTACTGTCTCGTACATGAGCATCAGCTCTGCTTTTGCTGGTTTAATCCACAGACGAACAAAATGCCTCTCCATTCAAGCATTGCCTATCACCTAGGAGTATGTACCAACTACATTCAGGTCAAAATCCACCTTTCTTGCTTCAGAACCCAGGCATTCATTTGGCAAGTTCATAAGATATGATGAATCATCTTAGGTTCAGCCATGCCGAGTTGCAAAAAAGAATGGCAAGAGCGGTGACAATATCACAATGTTTGCAACGTATTGGGACCTTGCAAGCATTCTTGAGGGTTGGCATAGAAGTAGTCCTCTTCCTTGGGCCTGTCAGGGATGGCTGCCCTTGTGGTTGCTGATCCCATACGGTTGGAATGGACAGCCTTGATCAAAGAAGCAAACTCATCCCACCGCAAAGATCCACTGGTATACTGATCTACCAGCTCAACTATAAGTTTTCTATCCAACAGGATTGTTTTCTTGAAGCCCATGTACCTGTACCAACAAATAACACTCAACATGTTATGGTTTTTCTAAAGGTGAATACTTCTGATGCAGAATTTACTCAATGAAAAACATAGTGCAAATCTTCAGCATAAATATTTAGGAAAGGACTGACATGGATCAACTCTAATATTCTGTTCATTCAAGAAAAGATTAAGCTGAGATAATAGATACCTCCGGTGCCCTTCGACAACTTTAGCCATGTTGCCATCATATGTGGGAACAAATATATCACTTTCCAGTGATACCAAGTAATCCAGTGCAGCCATTTGCGATGAATGGTTCTGAAAGAACATGAGATCCGAAGGTTCCAGAAGTGTCTCCTTTCTCACCTACACATCATTGTCAAGAAAAAAAACATCAGTGAAATCAGGAAAGAGCCACACCGATTGTGATTCATGACAGCACAATACAGCAGTGGTATCACAAGTGAATTTAGTCATTTGGTCCATACCACGTTAGGGTAAGCCAGGGTAAGAGAAGCCATTCTGCGTTTTCCACCATATATTTCCCCAGCAGCGATATAGATTTGCATACTTTGGTCAATATCCAATGCTTTAAGAACAAGAGCAACCTCCTCTGGCGTCAAAGGGCAAAGGCCATCTTTTCTTTTCACAAAGGAGTTTATTACTTTCTCTTTCCACCATGGGTAAGCATACCTGAAGTGTGAGTAACTGCAGTGTCAGTATGAGAAAGACCAGACATTATGTATGCATTAACAAGACATCAAAAGGTGATATGAACCAAGAGACTGGAATATATGGCAAAGAAGACTTTTACCTCATCCTAGTAAGCTCCTCGGTTTCTTTACGAGTGCAACCTTGAGTACAGCCAGAAAAGGCAAGCATATCCATCTCATATCGTAAATGAAGAACTAAGAAGGGGCCATTTTGGCGAAGCATTCTAATTACTCTCCTCCCTAACTCTTCAATTTGGGATGTAAATTTCAGTGCAGAATAATTCACGAGGCAGCGCAGTCTCTGGATCTCCAGAGGCAGACCATTATTAGCGAGCCTAGCATCAGTTCTATTAAGATGGAGTACCTTGTATTTCCGAATCAGAGGTAGAATCTGTAAATGTTGAAATGTATCAGCATTTTGCCAGATGATAAAGATAAAATGGATTGGATAAGGACACATGACATAAGACATCTCTAACCTGCTTATGGTAATATGAGATATCTGACCAACTAATAGGAGGCATTGAGTGAAACTTTCCTAGCCCCACTCTTCGCTTTATCCTCGGTGGCAATTCTCTAAGTATGCGCACCTCACCTCTAAGAGAGGTTATAAAATGTTCAACGTCAAATATATCCTGAAATTCACTGGAGGCAGAACACATAAGCATATCATATCACAAAGAATATCAATAAAATCCATCCAGTAATGACTCGAGAAATAAATTGGGACAAGGAAACTTTAATGCCAACAGTAAACACACCTTGGATCATTCCAAAACGATGTTTTATCCAACTCAGGAACTATTAAAGTCACATTCAAAGATCTTGCAATGACAACCATATCACATATCTGATTCAATAGGGCATAGGCAAGGATGCTAGATGTTAGGTCCTAAAAAGAATTGTCTTTCTTTAGCAAATGATTGCATGAAGAGTCTTAAAGTTTCTTACAGCGGCTCGCATTTGGTTAAGCCCACCATTGCATGAAACCATCAAATAACCATTGTTTCGATAAATTCCTAACATAACATTAAAAAAAAAATCGATATTAGGAAAATCAACAAGGAAATAAAAACACATGGTCTGATGCACATAAAGCCAGATCATCCTAAAGATAATAGTATAATACTGCCAATATTGTGATATAGTTTAGGCTCACAGCTGACCATCAATGGTAGTCATATAGTCAACTCAATTTATATTAACAACCAAGATAAAGTGAAAGATATTTATATGGATAATGTATCAAACAGTAAAAGAGATGATTGTATCTCAATTGTGCAAATTAAGTCCATCATCACCTTGTGGTTCATGTACCTAGACACCATGGTGAAAGAGAAAGGTAAAACGACACTAAATACTGAAATGCAGCATGATTGGTACCAAAAAGGAAAAGTATAGGCCATAAATTCAGTGTACAAGCTAAAAGAGGTTGGTTACTTTCCCACCTTTCTCAAAATAATTAATTAACATATTACCATCATAGGTTGGTACTGTTACTTTCCCACCTTTCTCGAAATATTAATAATGAACATATGACCATAATAGGATTTGAAACTGCAGCTAGAATTTCTGTCGAAAAACTTCACCTGTAAAAAACCTTTTTTCAGACCATGAATCCTAATCCTAACAGAGTAAAAGGTAGTAAGGTACTACGATTAACATGGACACGACCCATAATGCGAATATAAGAATAACTTATTGCGTTCCACCAAATGAGTGGCAACCGCCTATGCATAAAATCTGAATAGAAATGAGGCCAACATAAAAGCACATTTTCGTTGGCATACAAATCGTGCTTCTATTCCAAAACGCAGGAAATCGATGAAAAAAAAAAGCAGAGCAGCAGTTACTCACTCTTCGGCGGCAGCGCAGCCTTCTCCACGACGGGCTCTGGCATCGCAAGCCGCGTGGTGGTAACCGCGGCCGCCTCCCGCGCCGTCCGGCACGACGGCCATCCCTTGAGCACGCGAGGTCCCCAGGTCCAGGAGTTCCCTACCGCCGTGAACTGCACGACGCAGGTCCAGAGCAGCACCGTCGTGGTGGCCCGCAGCATCCACAGCTTCAAGCTCGACCGCGCCGCGGCAGCCACCGACGACGGGCACCTGAGCTTTCCCACCGCCTTGATCCCCATTGCCGCGCGCCTTGCACACCGTCGCGCGATCAAAGAGCCAGAGCCTCGCCGCGAGGCATCTTCACCAGCGCACGTAAAACGAGCACCTGGAACATGAGCGGGGATCGCCTCGCCTCCACTCAATGCATCATCAGCACGGCGACAAGTGCTCCTCCACCCACACCCACGGACGGCGAGAAGCCACCGCCGCCACTGCGCTATATAAACGCGCGCTCGAGCGCCCAATGAGGCAATGAGAGCCCCGAATCGGCACGGAATCGGGCCGAATCGCAGCCGGACGCGGAATTGCGCGCCTACAGCAGCAATCCAGCAGTTATTGCCAATTCTGGGGCGACCCGCCTTATCACCTTCCTTTCCCAGCCGAATCTCCGGGTTGGGGACCCCGACACGGCACCAAACGCACGACGACGACGCCTTCCTCTCGCGCCGCGCCGCCGCGCCGACGATACCAGGAGAGGTGGCGAGCAGCCGCGAGCAGGGGAAAAAGAAATGGCTGCTGCGGCGCGTCGGCGGGGAGCGGGCGGCGTGCGTGTGGAGGTGGAGGGAGGAGGCGGAGCGATTCGCGTGGGGAAGTGAAGTTATTTTTGGACCCCGCTGCGTCGGTGGCGCTGTTAATACCCGGCGGACTTGTCCGATTAACCGGCCCGGGGCGTGGTAGGCGGCACCGGGGAGGCGTACACGAGCAGGTATGGTGTACGCGTGGACGGCGGAGATCACGAGCAATGGCAGTCGAGGCGGATGGGACGGCGGAGATGGCGGTGCCCGCGAGAGTTAACACCGCCGGGTCGGGAAGCGGAGCGGAGCGCCGTGTGCCGGCGAGAGTCCACGTGAGTGGTGACACTGATGGCGCGGACGCCGTTAGATCGTGTCCCGGACCCACAGGACAGACGAGAACGGGAGGATTGAATCAACACACGTGTGGATAAGATGTTGAATAGAGGCTAAGGCCTGTCTAAGTATTTCACCTCCCGGTTTTTAAGATGTGAAATTTTGACATAAAATAGTAGCCTCCCTCAATACATAGTTTCATTTCACATGCGTTCCACGGTCTCTCTCATTGCACGGTTTCACGGTGAAACGCTATTTGTCTCAATGAGGATTTCATACTGTTTCCAACACATGGAAAACGACATTTAAGGGTTTCACCATGATAAAACGTTTCACTTCTTTCTCCTCACGCTTTCTTGCAAACAGTTAAGTTACGTTGATGTGACACCCTATTTAATATACATGAGACACTCGTAAAACCTCCATTGAAACCTAATCCAACAAGACCAGGTCACTTAGCATTGTCAAGTTTTGTGTCTCCGTCACTTTTATAATGTTAAGAAAAAGGAACAGCATGACAGTACGTATAACAGTAGCTCGGGTGCTGCCTGCCAGCTGCTTGGGAATGAAGGACAATTCTTTCTCAGTCTCCAAGTTTTAACTAAGAGAGTAAAGTACGGTGGCAGTCCCTTAACTTGCGCCGCTGTGTAAGCCGGTCCACAAACTTGTAAATCGTGCGTTTAAGTGTCTAAACGTTGTTTGGGTTTCATTGCAGTCCAATCGGGCGTGGGCGGGCGGGCAGCTTATGCAATAACACCCCTGCTGCCTGCTTAAGCCTAATGGACAGAGTATTTTTTTGCAGCAAAGCCCTTGCAGACTCTAGTCCATCTCGTTTCTCCCTGAGATCGTCCACGACTGTTCGTGTTCCTCGACGGAGAAGGCGATTCCCAGGCTCGGGACGGCGAACGTGATCGGCAACTTTAGCTGGTGGTCGGAAGCGAGAGAAGCCGTCCGCGGGTCGAAGCCAGCCACGTTGGAGGCGTCCGCATCGGCTTCCTCGAAGGATGCCACCGCGATTGCGAGGGAAAGCGGACGCACCGCCGCTGTACGGTGAGTTCATCTCCGCATCCAATGTCTAGGGTTATGGATATCCATCCACGTTTTAGTGAGTTGTTTCGACGAAAGAATCGAATTTTATTGGTGGATTGTCAATTTGGTGTGATTTGTTAGGGTTTCCCGTCGATTTGGGTAGTCTGATGATTTCTCGTATTAATGTAGGTCTTGCAGATAGTGATTCATTCACGATTGAGTTACATCATGGGGGTTTCTTTGTTGGATTTGGTAATCTGCGATCTTATGTTGATGAGAAAGTGAATTGGTTTGACTGGATTGAGTCGGATAAATGGTCTGCAGTCTGGTTCAAGGATTTCTTACAGGAACTTGGTTACGAGAATGTGGCAAATATCAAGTATTATTGGTTGCTACCAGGTTTAAATTTCCCTGAAGGGCTCAGGTTGATTGAATCAGATAGTGATACTATTGCAATGGCCACTGTAGTGCACAAGGTAAAAAATTTGGTGGTGTATGCTGATGACTCAGATAGTATGAACAATGTGGACTGGGATGACATTGTTGCCAATCCAATGAATGAGCTACCGAGGGTACTAAGTCCACATAAAGTTGTGTATGCTGACAAGAACCCAACAGAGAAGTTACCTGTGTTCTATAATGATGGGAGGAAAGGTAGAGTAGACCAAGATGGATCAAACAAAGAATCTGATGATGTAGGTGGGAATGAACAACAAGAATTTGTTGACAGTGACTATGAAATAAGTGCTGCAGATGAAGATCTATTTGAGGATGCTGTTGATATGGCTGTGCCACAGGTTAAAGGGAAGAATAAGAAGGCAAAGGGCAGCCAACTGAAGGCTATTGAGATCAGAGTACCTACTGAAGTAGATGATGATGCAGACACAGAAGATGATGGTCTAGCTCTTCCTGAGTCTGATGGTGAAGGAGAAGAGCGAATGAGATTCAATTCTTGGAATCAAGAGGACATGAACAACCCATCTTTCTCTGTTGGGCTTGTCTTCCCTTCAGTTGAGGCTGTCAGACAAGCAATTACAGAGTACTCTGTTCGAAACAGAGTGGAAATCAAGCTTCCTAGGAATGATAAAAAAAGAGTTAGGGCTCATTGTGCAGATGGTTGCCCCTGGAATCTCTATGCATCTTGGGATAGCAGAGTAAATTCTTTAGTGGTCAAGACATATGATATTATGGAAGACATGACTGTCAAAAAGAGTGGGTTTTGAGGAGATGCACTTCTAGATGGCTGGCAGACAAGTACATAGATTCTTTCAGAGCCAATGATAAGATGAGCATTACCAGCTTTGGAAGAGTCATTCAAAAGGACTGGAATTTGACACCTTCAAGGAGCAAGGTAGCTAGAGCAAGAAGACTGATCATGAAAGTCATCCATGGTGATGAGATCAAGCAATATAACTATCTCTGGGATTATGCACAAGAGATCAAGCAATATAACTTATGCTTTCCTTTGCCTTCTTCCCGTGAAGTGTTTCAAGTACAGATTAGAGAGTACGTTCACATTATTGACATATCTGCTAAGACATGTGACTGCAGAAGGTGGCAGCTTACTGGAATCCCTTGCTGCCATGCAATTGCATGTTTGAGGCATGAAAGGATCCAACTTGAGAGTGTGCTCCCAGACTGCTACTCTGTTGAAACATTTAACAAAGCTTATGGATTCAGTATATGGCCATGTAGGGACAAAAGTGAGTGGGAACATGTGAATGGTACTGCTATTTCACCTCCAGTTTATGAAAAGAAAGTAGGTAGGCCACCTAAGTCTAGAAAGAAACAACCACATGAGGTACAAGGGAAAAATGGACCAAAATTATCCAAGCATGGAGTTACAATACATTGCTCGCACTGCTCAGAGGCTAACCACAACAGTGGAGGTTGCAAACTCAAGAGGATGGGCTTGACTTCTGTAGAGGCTAAAAACTTGTTGCACATGCACAAGCACAGCTGCAAAGAGAAGCTCAGGAGGCTGCTCAACAAGCTACATCACTGAATCCAGAGGTTCAACAGACAGAAGAAGAGCAGCTGGACCAGCCAGTAAACCAGGTGAAGCAAAATAACATGTGTTTTTTCTTGTAATACTTTGATCGGTAATTGCAACTTTTACAGCTCATGTGTTGTTTTGTACAGTTGTTCACCCAAGAGGTAGAAGTGCCAATCACAGATGTTAGCACAATCACCTTGCTGGATCAAATGTTATCACAGGTACTCACTGTAATTTGGTCATGTAGGAAATTATCTTTTTTTTTTTTTTGAGAAATAGGAAACCATCTTTGCTATGAATTGTACTCACTGTAAATTTTGTGCTTTAGGAAACTCAGGCATCAAATGTTTCTACTGCTTTTGGTCCACTTCCAGATAACGAGTTCATCAAGACAAACCAACCTGTGGAAAGGCCTAGTGCACTGACCACTTGCACCAAGGCTGGCAAAGCAGCTGCAGCAAAGAAAAAGAAAGGCATCCACATGTGCACCAAGGAGGGTCAGACCAAACAAGAAGTTATCTGTTCAAGGTGGAGATGAAGGAGAAGATGGCACTGGTGGAGTCAATTAGCAAGACATGGCCTAGTTAGTAGTTCACCGTCTAAGTCATCTTTTGTGTTTAAATAGGAAACACGAGACCACTAGTCTAATTAGTGCACTGTTTCATTCTTCTTTTTGGGAGTCTGACTTTTTTAAGCATCAAAACTAGTAAGATGCAGTTATGTCATGGCTTGTAATATAAGTGCCCAGTTAAAATTAGTACAGTTAACATGAAGTTTAATGTCATGCTTGTGACCATCAGAAAATGTCATTCCAGACTATGAAATCAGTTTGAGCACAATATGTATTGCCATTGCTTCTAAGCATGTTATCAGTTCATTCAGTATAGCAGGAAGCATTCAGTGAGTTTCACAATTCAGTACAACAACAGCCATTACAATTCAAGTACGACATATGCATTGATGATTTTCACGGAAATATTTTTTTTTTGAGACAAAAGGCAGGAGCTCTGCCGCTCAATTAAGACGGTAGAAAGAGTATTTACAAGAAGGGTAGCCAAACAAGGTGCAAGCGCACCCGCTGGGCCAGCCCACCCACACGACGCGGAAGAGCACACAACCGCCATGAGTCATCGTTGCCAAGCATGATTACAAGCAACCCGCAGCTCCGACTTCCCATGGCAGACCCCGGCTGCACCAAACGAAAAACATGCAGACACACCGAAACGAAGGCCAGAGCAGGTCATCGTTGCCAAGCTCAGAAGTAGAACAGCTCCGACTTCCAATCCTGAACCTCAGCCCCTTCTCGGTTCCTGCCCGACTTCCGAAGCAGACCAGTCGACGAAGAAAAAGGGGGGTTCGCCTTGCGTCATCGTTGCCGAGCCACGTCCCCTCCAACGCAGCAGCTCCGACTTCGCGCCACGAACCCCACTCAACCCGCACATCGGACGCCGAAGAAGAAGAGCACCGTCCCCCGGTTCCCAGGCCTGACTTCCGGCGCAAGCCGACCGGCGAAGAAAGGGGGTTCGCCTTGCGTCATCGTTGCCGAGCCGCGTCCCCTCCAACGCAGCAGCTCCGACTTCGCGCCACAAACTCCCCTCCACCCGCACAACGGACGCCGAAGAAGAAGAGCACCAACCGAAGATGACGTCGTGGCACGGGCCGAAGAGCGACGCCTTCATGAAGGGGATGACGTCGGGAACGCCACCGCCGCCGTCCAAGATGGACAGGGCTTTCGCCCAAGGGACTGAGGGGAGCACGACGCCCTCAACAGGGGAAGCGACGCCCACAGGCGCCGCCGTCGCAAGGCTTTCGCCCAAGGAACCCCCTCAGCACCATGTCCGGCCAGTCCCGGGGCTATCTTCGCTGTTCTTGTCGCCGCTGCCGCTCCGCCATCCCCTCGACCCCATCCGGAGGGGCATCGACGCCGCCGGCCGCGACGCCGCTGCCGCGGCCGCGCCGACCGCCACCCTCCGGTCGCTCGAGGAACCGAGCCCGTCTTTGCCGCCAGTGTCGATCGCCGCATCCCGAAGTCCAAGAAGGCCTCACCGCCGGCCCTGGCACCGCCACCATCGCAGCGACTGCCGCCGACGGTCACGCGCGCCCCACCACCGAGGAAGCCGCCCCCAGCTGGAGGACCATGGATCCCGGCGGGTTCCAAGACTCCCGACCAGGCGGCCGTCCCACCATGGCGGCACCACGGGGCCCTCCCCAACATGGGCGCCGGATCAGGGGGCCCTCGTCCGCCGCCCAGGCTCGGGAGCCCAGGCGGCGGCGGCGCCACCGGCAGGAAGAGGAGGGGGCGACGGAGGAAGAAGAAGGAGACCGGCGCCGCCCACCGCTTCCCGCCGCCACCGCCACCCGCGGCGCGGAGGCGGGTGGCCTCGCCGAGCCCCCACGCGGCTGCGGCGGAGGCGCCGCCTCCCGCCGCGGCGCCCGTTCGCCACCGAGGAAGGGGGAAACCCCGCCGCCACCATCCCGGCGGCCGCGCCCTGCTGGCGGCCGCCCCGGCGGCGGCGGGCTGGGGGGGGGATGGAGGGCGAGGTGAGGCGAGGGTTTCTCCCCGGCCGCCCGGGTGGGGGCCTGGGGTCGGTCGGGGGAAATTGTGCCTATACAATGCATTTTCACGGAAATACAATTTGTCCTAAATCAATGTGATCTCCTAAATCAATCTGTATGTGTCTGTGCCTTCATACAACATCTATTGCTCTGTATGTCTCTGTTCTTGGTCAAACAAAGTCATCCTGCTCGGCGTCATGGTCGACCTGGCCGGGGATGTCGAATGTGCTATCCCCGTCGGCAGCGGCAGCGCATCGAGCTCGGAGATGACTCAGAGACGACGTGCCACTGCAGTGCAGCTTGGCCCAACTTCGCGCCACCGCCTAGCACAACCGGTCCGCCGCCTTGCCCAACCTCCGCCGCCCGGTGCCATGGCCAGAGGAGGGCTCCTCTCCTAACCGGAGGCATAGCGCGCGGGGTGTGGGTGACGCCGGAGGTGGGCTCAGTGCCGAGGCCGGCAGCGGCGGCGGAGGCTCGGAAACGCACCTGCTGCTGTGGGGCGGGGGAAGAGTACGACGACGGCGGGGGGATGGGGAAGACTAGGATGGCCCCAGGCCCTTCTAATTGCACTGACTTGTTCACAGGGGGGTTATTGCATAAGCTGTCTGCCTGCTCACGCCCGATTGGACTGCAATGAAACCCAAACAACGTTTAGATACTTAAACGCACGATTTGCAAGATTGTGGACCGGCTTGACACAGCGGCGCATGTTAAGGGACCGCCACCGTACTTTACTCTTTATAACTAATAGACCTGTAAAGCAAAAACAAAATCATAAAGAAATCTTGTCGATATTTTGATTTGGGCATTGATTATATACTATAAAACACGCATAAAGTGCTACCGTGAACAAAACAGATTTGAAGCCAAATGCTCAAATCTACCCCCTACGAATTCAGATAGACACCATCAGCAAAACAGATTCAGTTCAATGGATGACGGCCACCCACTTGGTCATCTTCTACACATCATTCTCAAGCAATCTGTGCAGCGAAGATGCACCGCCACCATCCTTTAACCAAGCCCGCAGGGGGAGATAGATACAATTGGGGGTTAGTGGTTGAGTGTAGTAGTTTTTTTTTAGAGGTTGAGTGTAGTAGTAGGAAGGCAAAAATAACTGAGCGACTGGAGCACTAGTAAGCGCACATTTTATCATAACTGGGCGACTGACATCCAAGTCAGGCAACCTAAATGTTGCCTGATTGGGATAATTTTTTTTGAGAAATGATTGGGGTAATTTGAGAGAGGGAAGAAGCTAAAACAAAAGCCACATATAATAGAGTATTTCGTATAACTCTTACTTAACAGACTTAGTGGACTGATTGATTGTTTCAATGTCATCTTTGTGCTTGATTAACCGATCATCGTGTCATTCTCACTTTCTCCTCTACCATCCTCGTGCCCATCCCTCTTTCCCTTCTTGTCCTCGTGCCTCTCACCGTTATCCACTTCTATCTTCTCCCTAAAAAAAATCGCAGATTAGAAGCTAAACATAGCAGAGCCCTAGCCCCACAACAAGCACATGTACCTTGTGTTGTTATTTCTGTGCTTACTAAATTTGACCCCCGTGGCATGATCACTTCTGTTTACCCCCACGCCTTTTCTTTGTATCGTTGATTTCTTAGAGGCTAAATTCTCGCTTTTTCTGGTAATTATTTGTGAACTTTTCTTTTTGAAAACCATTCGGGGGTGGGGGCTTCCACACCCACTTTCATTTCAAAAAAAGTCCTCGTTTTTAGGGAGGGAAGAAACCGGGGTTGTTTGGTTAATCCCGAAAACCGACTAAAACCAAACAAGGCACCACAAACACAAGAAAGACGGAAAGAAAATTACAACTCCAGCACACATGAACTCTTCAACGATGCCTCCATGGAGGTGGATGACGTAACAACGCCACCATCGCCAGCCCAACACCACAGGGGCTTAGCAAAGCTTTTCCTGAGTCTTGTACTAAGGAGTCGAGCGGGGTGGCCAAAGCAGGAGCAGCACAGGAGGTTCTTCAATGACGCCTTCAAGAAGGAGAATACCATCACTGGCTCGGAGTAATCTGGGTTGAGCTTTCCCAGAACCCGTAAAAGAGTCCCCATTGCTACCATTTTCTGTAGATAATGGCTGTTAGAATTCAAGAAAGCAGCTTCAGTCTATGGAGTTAAACATAAGCATCAAGAGCATTTTCGTCCATATGAAAATGGGAACTAAATGAGAAGCTACACAGAATACAGCGGCTGTCAATTGGAAGCTAGAAAATTCTTTCAGTTTTAAAATAGGTAGCGTGCAGAGACCAGAAAGATACCATAGGGGTTCTTTTGCGTGTAGCTTGTCGCTTAAATCGTATATACCGCGCATAACACATGATAAAGCAAACAGGCTTGTTAGGCGAATGCCTCATTTCTGGACTGAGCTTTGAAAATTTACTGATCTTCACAGAAATATTAATTGTCTTTTGACAAAACTATAAAAACTACAAGGTATCAAACAAGGCAACGTATCCTATGGAAACCAGCTTACGTGTGCAAACTATGAAAGTTGCAAAACACACCGGACGTTGGATCTAAATCTTGTGGTCTTGATTGGAGTTTCCATGGTTTGCACATGAAGATGGTTTCCATAGGATACGTTGTCATCAAACAAAAGCCTGAATTACATGATTTGTACTACAGTAGTGCTAATCAAACAACATGAGTCTAACAACATGATTGGTTGTGATCGAGGACTATAAATAAGGAGCATTGACTCTGTATAACTTGGTTGTCATCAAACAAACTGCCAACTGCTGCTGCAGTAGTGCTAATCGTTGCTGCACCACACTAGTTTAAGTCTAACAACATTGATTTATTCATTTTTCCACGTATGATATGATGATCAAAAGGAACTCACTAAAAGAGCATTTAAGATCTTTGACTCCAAACCCGATCACCCAAGATCATTACATGATTTGTACTAACATACACAGCAGCTAACATGTAAGATCGTTGTATCAGTTGCCCAACCTTCTTTCTAACCACCACCGGTCACCAACAATGACAATTATATATATCAAGACCTTGTAAGTATACTAACATCACAAGTGTTGGGACATGGTCTCGGCAGTTGGCGGAGGTATTCACGCCCAACGAAACTTATAAGTTAACCTATCACCGAAGCGCTCTTGCAGGATTTGGCGGAGATATCCACGGCGGCGGAGGCTAATATCTTCGCCTCGATGGGCGTTGACATATCTGACCAAAGCCCGGGCGGAGATTCCTAGGGGTGCGACCGGGCGCCGGAGGTGTCAAGCCGAGGCTTGGGCCTCAAGAGCAGGCGAAGGTGTCAAGTGAGGAAGCAAAACCTAACACGGCTCTTTTGACGAGCCGGGCCACAAATGGGCCGGATGATAGGCCAAATGGCAAAGGCGGTAACTTCGAAAGAAAAGTCAATTGTGCCCCTAATAATCGAGAGAGGGACCAGGGGATATCCTAGGGATATTCCCGGGACAAATATGTAAAGTAGCATTGGTTGTGATCGAGGACTATAAATATGGAGTATTGACTCTGTGTAACTTAGTTGGTGAATACAAGGTAATGTGTATCTCATTATCATTCCATCCTTCTCCTCGCCTAGAGCATCGCCCGTGAGGAGGTTTCTCATACCACTTGAACCACCGATTCAACAACAAGATGAACATGATGTTTGAATGCAAAGAGAAAATGCTCAAACTTGTGATCATGTAGGGTTATGTATGCTGACACAATTGCCTCAGCAGTCTCTATCCACTATGCCCGCATGATTCTTATCAAGTGTGGGTATGGAATGAATACCCCACTGAAATTACGCGGGGGTGTGCACTTAATCATATCAACAGGTTGAGTGTCATCATAATAAGTTTTTCCTCGTCAAAAAGCATGCCATATTGTGACGCATAAACTTTACAAATTGGTGTCTCCCTCCTATCCGGTGTCGGTCGAGATCCTTCAAAGATCGTGGCATATATATTATCGACAAACTTGTTGCCACTCATTTGAGTACCCCAAATCCATTGGTAATGTGTTTAACCGTAGAGTAATCGAACTTCTGTACTTTTCATAGGATCTCTCGAACTTCTCATAATCCTATCAAGTTTCTCTTTCTCTGTGAACAAAGTAAATATGTACTCCCTCTTCGATATATCATCCATTTGACAGAAATTGTACCTTATCAACTCCTAGTGTCTAAAAAGAACGAGAAGATCCCATGAGCTCAAATAGATACTCTAAATCATCCGGGGTGTCGATGCTACATCCCTTTAAGAATTTCTCCACCAACTTGCACAATTGTCTGTAATCTAATTTCATTTTTCTCCAAGTTCTCTTTGAGACAAACTTCTCTTTACCAATTTCTCCATCAACTTGCACAACTATCTATAAGTAATATCCAAAAGAAGTCTCCAAGTTCTCTATTAATTAGGTTTTCTATAGAAGTAAGTATTAAATGATTTGTAGATAACTATCATATCTTGTTGTCATTAAAATTTCATAGTCATTGGCCTTATGGTTTACAAATGGCGCTTGTTTTGGTCTTTGAGGTTATCTCTCCTTAGTGTCCACGGGACAAATTACACCAAACGGCGGTGTGTTCTAGCAAACATGGAGAAAGACGGTGTCCCCACTTACACCGGCGCCACTTTAAGTGTCCCGCGGACAAATGCCCCTATTTATAGAGTAAAATGCACCACAAGTCCTCAAACTATTGGAGCATTCTCATCTAGGTCCCCAAACTAACAAAGCGACTATCCGGGTCCCCGAACTATTGTCGCCGTGCACCGATGGTCCAAAACCCGCCACACAAGCGCCAAATTCGACGTGGCACCGCCACGGTGGCAACTAGATGATGCGGCACACACTAGGGCCATGCCAACTTCCTGAAAAGAACCCTGCACCTTTTCACCTTCTCAATCCCAAGTCCATCCTCTCCCTCCCCAATCATCTACACATCATCTAGTTGCCACCGTGGCAAGGGTTATTTTAGAAGATAGCATGTACACATCATCTAGTTGCCACCGTGGCAGTGCCACGTCGGAATTTGGCGCTTGTGTGGCAGGTTTTGGACCATCAGTGCACGACGACAATAGTTCAGGGACCTAGATAGTCGCTTTGTTAGTTTGGGGACCCAGATGAGAATGCTCCAATTATAGCTCTATGAACGAAAAAAGAAGGTTTGAGTCTGAGTACGTCACGGCTCGCATGGGGAGAGAGAGAAAAAAAATCTCGATGATATAGCCCTTTCATCTAAAAAAATAAAGGAAGATTTATCAGTCAGCATCAACAGTTTCTAACAAATCACTTGTGCTAATACCAAAACCAGAAACAAACAACGGAGTTTCCATCATGGGCCCCTTTACGTGCACCAGGTATGAGGCCCATCCAGAAGGTCAAGAGCTCGCGTAGCCCAGTAGGCGAGCGCCAGATCTGGAAAGCAGCTTGGATTAATCCCACATCGGGGAGGCAGCGACGGGCGCTCCAGTGGGTGCTTTTAAATAGAAGAGGGTCTGACCGTCCCAAATTATAAAGGGCCGGTTGGCTATGTATGCCACATCCATCCTCGTTTGATGGGTGCTGTATGGCTATCAAGACATATGGCCGGCATAATTTGTGGAAACTGATAGGGTTGGCTCGCTTCGGCCGACCCTTCATTACAAACTAAAAAAATGAAATACCAACTCTGCAATGCCATGTTTAAACTTAATTAAATCTACCATCAATCTCTCAAATTATAAATACGTTTTCATTCGTTTGGACATGACAAAGGTATGCAGAACAGAGTGTTCTTGCAACGACTAGAAAATGTGCAGAACACTTTTTATAATAAGAAAATAGAGACACCATCGATAGTCTGAATTTAGTAAAAAATCAAAATTGTAATGCGTGACATTCCTTGATTGGGAGATAACAAATGAATGGATGGCATGCGATCAACTAATGTACAATATCATCTTGGAACTCTAAAGTTCGCTATCATTGTCATCATCTCTCGAATTGCGAAAACCATAGACAACTACTTTGAATCTTCTGCCTTCCCTGTTGCTGGTTTTTTGTCATCGTCATCACTTTCCAAACCCTGCCGAAGCGAGAGTCAGTCAGCACAAAACAAATAACAGCAGAGAAAACCAGCTGTCTCACTTCTCCTAAACATGTCAAGCTTTTTAACCAGGCATACCATAGCAAAGAACCTGTACAGATTCACAAGGACGCTAAATTTTGATAGCTATAACAACACATCACACTCCAACTCCACATTCTATATGGTATGGCCGTGTTTTGTTACATACTCCGTAGTATACAGCTCAATCGTGGTAGTAGGTAGTGGATAATAGTAATTCCTTTCTTAACAGAACATGCGTATTTCTTACCGAGGCTGCATCAATCTTATCAAAGTCATCATCTAGCCCATCATCACCATCAACTGAAAGCAATCAATCGCAGGAAAAAAAAAAGTCATATACAAGAACTAGAGAAGTCGAGAAGAGAGAAACTTAGGCTGGTTGAGGTCCAGGGATGCAAATAGAATACCAGGGCCCTCATCGCCGCTACCCAGATCCCCCAGCAGAAATACATCAAGATCATGTTCTGGATTTGCGAAGAGGTCTTGCTTGGCGCTTTTTTGTGTCTTTTGGTTCTGCAGTTGTAGATACCTGGGATGCTTCCTTCTGGGAATCCTTTTTCTCTTCCTCTGCTTTCACTTTCAGCTCCTCAAGTATTTCTTCTCGAACCTATTTGGATTATATTTAAGTCAGCAAACATGTGAAATGCACAAAACTTATGCCAGAAAGTAGCATCACAATATAATAAAATCAACTATTTATGTGAAATTTGAACAAATCAAATGTGACAATAAATATATTCAAGGCAAGCTCCATTCCATCTATCATGGAGACACAACTAAATAGGACACTGTACATCATGCCATCAACAATAATTGCAGTTAATGGATAAAATCGGTATACTACAATGCCACAGATAAAAAAAGTAATAAGTACACCAATTTCAAAAAAAAAAAAAAAATCTATAAATTCCTTTGACAAGCATGACATGAAGAATAAATGACAAAGCCATCAACATGCTAGCAAAAGATTAATCCAGTTTCAATGTGCAAGTATGACTAGAAAAGGAACAAGATTCCTGTGGGACAGGTATTCTCCATTCTCCTGAAGATTGTCCATCACACACAGGATTGACAAGAAACAACAAAAACATGTCAAGAGTGTACGGCATGAGCAGACAAGGGGTGAGAAGAAAACTTACGGGGCTATATAGCTGTTTACTAGCAAAAAATATACCCGCCAGAATTTGCGCTCTTTCATGTATCTTGGGCATAGCTCATATCTGAACTTTGATATTTCCTGAACAAAAGACAGCACCATTTAATAGAAATATAACACTAGGCATTCAGAAAATAGAGATCTTATTAGATTCGAACTAAGAGCCAGCTCAATTCAGTATCGAAATGGTAAATGCCATGATTTAAAACAGCATACTTCTAAAGCTACTTGACCCATACTCTACCCAACTTGCAAATCCCTGCAGATTCTACACGTAACCACAATTGAAATGCCTAGAGTTTCTTGGTAACATATCTTCCCTTGATCAGTTTTACCACAAACACGCAAAAGTATAACATATCTAAATATCCAATGTTTTACATATTATCTTATTACCATTTTCTGTTTGCTAATATATACAAATCCTTTGTCTTCATTGTTTAATCTAAACAAATAAAATGAAAACATAAATGCCATGTATGACTCCCATGAGTCAAAATCAACATTGTTTATCATGGTGCTGAATGGATCAATTTGTTTTATTATCACAAATGACATGTCCAGTTCCTTCACTCTGCACGTCCAAATGCTATAAGCTCAGCCTTCTGCACCTTTGCCATCTCAATAGTAAATGTGTGCATACTTAATCGTACTTGCAAATGAGCAAATCTGTACTATATAGCCTTTCATGCTTGGATGCATCACCATTCACCAATCTATCAACCGGAGCACAGACTAATCCACAATGACACAAACAAATGCAACAAATTATGTTCAGTTAAAGGAGATAATTGCTGATGAGAAAACCTTGACTGTCGAGAGGACAAGTGTGGCGTGCCTGGCCTGCCACTCGTTCAGATCCTGGCGCACATTCGACACCGTTGGCACATCAGACATCTCCGGGTCATC
The DNA here is from genome assembly GCA_015847255.1 of Hyparrhenia diplandra. Taxonomy (NCBI): domain Eukaryota; kingdom Viridiplantae; phylum Streptophyta; class Magnoliopsida; order Poales; family Poaceae; genus Hyparrhenia; species Hyparrhenia diplandra. Next base: position 220,963 of record JADLZK010011454.1, on the reverse strand, counting down.
TACAGAACCAAAAGTCCAGTGAGAGGAGGATTGCAAGCCTGGAATTCCCTAAACCCAACCACGAAAACACCCGCACCTTGCAGTGGGAAGTCGCGGAAGGTGCTTATGGTCATGCCCTTGACGAACTCGCGGAGGTCGTCGGTGATGCCGTAGCGCTCAAGCTCGGCCGCGTCGGGCTCCGACGAGGCGGCAGCGGCGGCGATAGGCGGGATCGCGGGGATGGGCGGGATCGAGGGCACGGGGAGGTCGGAGGCGAGGTGCTTGATCTGGCCGGCAAGAAGGTCGGCCTGCTTGGTGGCCTCGGCGGCGATCTCCCGCGACTTGGAGGCGGTCTCGAGAAGATCTCCTTGGACTTCTTCGCCGTCTCCGAGACCAGCGCCGAGGAGCGCTTGGCCGCCTCCGCGGAGAGCTCCTGCGACCGCTTCGCCGCCTCGCCGGCGAAGGCCCGGGCCCTCTCCCAGAGATCCATTGCGAAAGGGGGAAAAAATCTAGAAGGTTTTGTCTCGCCGCCGCCGGTGCCACGTCTCCGTTGACGTCGGTGCGGGGCGGCCTGACTGGAAAAGGGGTGTTTTTAGCGCTAGACTAGAATTGCGGGATGTTGCTTGCGAAATGTGGAGATACTAGATGTTTTTTTTTTCTTCCTAAACCACCCTTGTTTATTGACATAATTATGCGAAACCATTAGAAATATGCTTTTTTACTATGCTTATTAGAAATATGTTAGTACTACTAGTATTTTTTGTTTTACTATTAAGTACTACTGGTATTTGATCAACCAAGTCAATTGTTGAACCATACTCCCTCTATCCCTAATTGACCGCCGCCATCGGTTTTTTTTCTGCCACAAAGTTTTGACTAGATTTGTACAAAAAATATATGCAATATTTATATCTCTAAATAAATTTATTAAAAAAACTAGACGAAAAAGATATTTCCGATAATACTAATTACTTAGTATAAATATTTATATATTTTAATATATAATCGCGGTAGTAATTTCTCGAAAAGCGGCGAATCCACAAACATTTAGGGACGGAGGGAAAGTACAACAGAATGATGACGACGAATGGCTGCCAAACAGACATGACACGACAGAATGATGACGACGAATGGTTGCCAAACAGACATGACACGACAGCTTGTGGATTGGTTGGGTTCAAGGTTAAGCTAAAGCGATTCCATCAGCCTATAAAGTTCAATTCAAATGCATGATAGCTTAGGATTAAAGTGGCTTGTTTTGGAGGCTAGGGTTCGTGAGACGACCCCATGTTTTAATAGAGACAGTTGACTCCCTCAGCAAAAGCAGTGCTTTTTTTAAAAGATAAATAGTCGATCAAAGGCTAAATGGGTAATTAAACGATGAAACAACTGTATAAACAGAATAAACGATAATTAGATGGAAAACAAATGATGGATCATCATGTAGCAGGCTGGATGACCACACAAGAAACAATGTGTAAAAGATACTCCCTAAACAGATACTTCTTGACCAAATTCACAAAAAATGGCAATTTGTAAAGATATCCCTAAACAGATACATTCAGGTTTTCCTTTAATCAATGGCAATTTGATCAATACGTGTCAATTAATTCGCCAAATTGTTTCCGGAACTTGCTCACTAGCCCGGGACTCGAAAGTGTCCGACGCCGCCTCGACCGGGGCGTCCCCTCTGAGCAACACCAACAACGTCGCTCCGGTTGTGGATTGCGCTGCCCGGTTTTCGCAGCGAGGCAGGTGTGTCTTATTGTCCATTTCTCCTCAGTAATTTTGGACGAGCGAAGGACAGCTGACCGCTGAGGATGGGTTCGTCAAGTAGCAGGGTGACCGCCGACGAGGAAGCGGTAGGGCCGACCACAAATTGCCATTAAGCACAGTTTCGAATGGGCCTGGGCTTACAAAGCACGTATTTTTCTTATAGAAAATCTATATAAAAATATAAATATTTGTATTATTTTCCATAAATTAAGTCACTTCTCTCAACTTATTATAGTTATATTACATTTTTGGGACGAAGGGGCTATGTGATGTCCGGTCCCTGATAATGCTCTCAGAAAATGCAGATGAGAGAGATATCGTGATGCGAAATGGAATACGTCCGCCTTCACGCAGTTGCTCGGACCAAGGCACCGGGCGTCCAGCGTCAGCAGTCAGGCGACTCGGGGAGCCGAGGACCGCTCGCGTGTGGCACCGGCACTCTGGCAGGGGACAGGGGTCGAAAGGATTTTGGAAGAAGTCGCGGTCCTGTTTAGAGATTTTAAGGGCATGTTTGGTTCGCCACTACACCCTGCCACAGCGCATCCGTAGCGGCCACAACCTTGTGGCGGCCGATTGACCGCCGGCCCGCCCACGCCACAGACCTGCCGACCTGCCACAGTTTTAAGCAAAGGTGCTAAAGGCGGGAGCAAACGACAAATGTGGAAGAGCAGTTATTAGCAAAGGACAGACATGCAAGTACCAGGCGTGGCGAGCAGCACCACCATCCAAACAGCGGCCATCGTCCCGTGGTCGCCACGACAGTGGCGTGGCGAGTTGAGTGCCGAACCAAAACAGGCCCTAAGAATTCGATAAAAAATCTCATAATTCTAGAATCTCTTTCAAACATCACAAAGACTCGATAGCATTTTAACACACAGGCACACAATCCATGGAATTTTAGTAGAGATCTAAAATCCGGATTTGAAAATCCCATCCAACATACCCAGGGCCAGAGTGGTGGCCATTGGTTGGTTCGTGAAATGTTGGGCTTTGTGGCCGCGATTTCATTGTGGACGCGCCAAACTACCGCAGCAGGCCCGTTCGCCACTCGCAACGCTATCAAATGGGCCCTTCGGTGCAGCGGCCTGGCTTTCTTTCTTCTTCTTAGGCATTTTTGTACGGGCTGAGCATGTATGTGGGCTGTACAGCAAACTGGGGCATGACTTCCGACGGCCGCGGCCTTGTTCTCTTCTGGGAGGATTCAGAGGCCCGTAGAATCGGCCTAACAACGGCGCTTGCGACTGCGAGTGCACGTACCGTCACAGCCATGATGGCTTTTCAGATTGGCCACAATTCGAGACACAGACGACCAGGGCACTGTTTTGGATTTGGATCACGGCATGGCCGGCGAGACCTTCATGATGGCTAGGAGCACTCGTTAGCCTAACGACGAGAGGCGGCGGCGCCTACCGCCAATTACTAGCTAGACTAGACTAGAGTCGCCGGCCGGTAGCGTCCAACTCCAAGCGCCCGCCGGCCGGTCATTTCATCTCGATCCATCGTGGGCACATGACCGACAAATCCCTTGGCCCCAGGGATGTGCCCAGTGCCCACCCACCCGGTGGTGCATTGCGCAGCAGCAGCGACCAGCGGCGCAACGCAACGCAAGCTGCTGTCCAGGCCAGGGGACAGGCCCGGGTAGCTAGCTACTCCGTAGATTAGCTCTACTGCTTATCCTCGTCAGCTTCCAATCTGCAGGCTGGTCTGGTCACCTATCTATCATATCTGATCGCTGCCCTGTCGCAGCCGGCGGGCGTAATTCAGCCCTTGATGATCGATCACTATGCCGATGCCGTACAAGTGAGACTGTAACATTGCTCCATCATCATCCCCTCCAGCACGGCCCCATTGGCAATTGGCATCATGTACAACACGCACACTTCAACTGCTGCAGCTGTGGACTGTTCAGGACCACAAGGGTGGCTTTCAAAGGCTCGATCGAGGAGGTATGGAGAGCGCGTAGAGAAGCAAGCATGAGGTATGGAGAGTGGTGGCCGCAAGAGTAGCCATTGAATTCCTAAAGGCCTTGGTCACGCTTATCCTCTCTCGTCGCTATCCCACTTTAATTTGGAGCCTCGCCAATTGTACTTGTACGTGCGTGCGTGATACACCTGCAAGATGACACACCGATCGATCGAGTTAACATGTAGCTTAATTAGCTGGGATAATTAAATATCATATCGTAGTATCGTACGGTGAATGAAGTGTGTGTTAGCTAGGTCAATGCGAGTTTAAATGGGCAGATATCTTTGAGCATCCAACCAGGGTGGCGCGAGAGGGACCCGACCGGGAGGGGCCGTCGTCGTCGACGTCGAGGATGGGCAATCCCGGTCGTGGTGCCGTCGGGAGCCAAGCATTAAACCCGCCCCGGAATAGGAGTTCGTTAGGCAGAGAGACGACAGCTAGCTCCGGCGGCACATGCATGGGCACGCCGTTGCCGTTCAGAATTTGAGCACCGCCGCCTGTCGCTCTCCACCTGCTAATAGTTTCTCACAAAGGAAAAAAAAAATATAACAATGCACATTGTGTTGTTTTGCTGAATTCTTGCACATGTGCATTGTGAATCGATGGATCAACTTTTGTAACAAGATGTCAAAACTTGATATGTTTTTTATAGTTTTGTCGTAATCTCGCTTGATAGAATCTTATGGTCACGACCAGGCTTTGCATCCTTGGTTATCATCAACATAAGCAACTTAGATTTGCACTTTCCTCTATTGTGTCCTACTGAATGGTTTGTCTAGTCCCACCGAACAATCTGCCACCACATGGCTATGTTGATTTTGTCATGCACCGACAGATTATTGGACAAATCAAGGGGAGCAATATGTCGATCGTGCATATGTGAGGATTTAAGTTGTCTATCTCTTCCTCAGCTTAGCGTACTACTCAATCCTCAAGCCAATGTGGTGAGCTCTACGTCCACTAGAAAGAAACAACTTGGACCCCTCTCGCTCACCCACTCTCCGTCTCCCCTCCTTGCCCCATCCCCCGCGCGTAGAGCTCTCTGCCAAGCTGATAAAGGAGGAAGGAGGGGACCCTACCCACCATCGCGCGGAAGCAGTGGCAGGGGGTGGGGGGTTGATGTAGAGGAACAAAGACGCCTGCTATGGATATAGTGGTGGAGTGACAATAGTAACAAGGGATAAAAACAGAAGGAAAAAAAGAGTATTATAGATATTTTATCATTATAAACAGCTAGAAAATGCTTACATATTTCTAAATAGAGAAGCTAGAGCCAAACTGAGTTGCTTTGACATAACCGGAGTTGTCTTGACTGGAGTCAATGTAAGCGGAGCTGCATCCCCGCTGCGGCGTCGTGGCTCCCATGTGGACGCTCTCAACTCTAGCGGTGACAACGCAGAGGGGCATGGGGCCGGCGGTGGCCGCTGGAACCCGACGGCAACCTGCATGGTTCAGCAGGATCGGTAGGCTTGTGGCCAGGGTGGTCCTGTGCAAATTCTAAAGTGGTTATATTCAGGTTGTTGATCTGCAGATGCACATATCTGCGCCTTGCTCTGATTGCCATGTGATTTGGATTATTATATATAGGCTATCTCTTTTTTGTAAAGAAATCCTATGTTAATATTCATTCGAGTCTTATGATCTGGACTAATTCATTGTTGTTGATGTAATGTGTTGGAAGTATCCAATTCTGTATTGTCAATATAATTTGAATTATCTGAATCTATGCCTCTTTTTCAGCTACCCATCGTTTTCAAGGTACTTCAATAGTTTCATCAAGCAAACTAAATTTCAAGACCAGGTCATGGCCCATGAGGTGTCGAGGAACTAATGCAAAAAAGATGGGTATGTCTCATCTCTGCTTCTCTTTGTCAATCTAAATTGATGCCGTAGAAAATTTGTGGTCACACCAATTTTAATATGTGAACTTTCAGCGAACCTGCACCATTTTGTGTTTGTCATCATTCACTACAGATTATGGTTCGAGGACCTGGGCAATCTGTTGCACAAGTGCTTGGGGATAATAGTTGGGTAAAATTTGTAAATGTAGACATTATTACTGGTTCTACGCTTCCTATTAATTAGCAAGATTAGCGAGTGGAAATAAAATATCAATATATTTCTGGTACAAGAATCCATGGTATAAAGAAAATAAAAAACTTAAGCTGCAGATTATTTTTAAAAAAGTCTACCAATAAATGATATTCCTGGCAAACTCTTGTAGCAAAGTTCCAATCTGGTCCTCACCTCGCCCCGAGTTCCAATCTAATAGCAAAGTTATTAGGCAACCTTGTGTTAGTTATATTGTTCTATATATGTACTTTGACTTTTGCGATAGATTTAATATTCTTCTACATACTCCCTCCGTCTCAAAATAGTTATCGTTTTGGGTGTTCGTGCCACGACTTTGATTCGATTTGTATAAAATACGTGTAATGTTTAAATTTCGAAATAAATTTGTTAAAAAACTAGACTTAAAGATCTTTCCGATGATACTAATTACTTAGCATAAATATTTGTATATTTTAAAATAAAATTGCCGGCAGTTGTTTCTCGGGAAGCCAAAAAACGACAACTATTTTGAGACGGAGGGAGTATGTACTTTGGCTTTTCCAACTCACTCTGATTTTTTTTTCAAAATTTTTACTATGCAGCTTACATTTGCTTTTCAGTTCAGATTTATATATGCAACAAAGAATCTGTTCTTAGGTTGGGCTATAACAGATTGAAATATTGCACAGACAGAAAATTGGTTGAGCTGAAGGGGAATCAATCAGGTTTACATCAATATTGTGTTTGATTTCAATTTGTTTTTCTAGCCTTTTTTCATCTGGACTCACTTACCTGTTCAGGTTAATCAAATTAGGCATGGCACAGAGGTAAAGATCAGACTTGGCGACGATGGAAAGTCTTTTCTTTTGGTACTATTTCACGAGTTTATGCCCTCTCCACGCCAACCATGCCAGAGATGTTTATGGTATTTTCCTGAAACTTGGTTGGAAGCATTTGTACTGAATGTTTCTGTTCTTTCACTCGGCAGTATGAAATGGGCGTCGAGCATGAATGATAGTCTGCTGATCACACATACAAAAATGCACTTGTCTTAGCATCATGGTTTTCTCATTTTCTGACATCATGGTTTCTGACATTAGCGATGAAGGGGACATGGTGGCTGTTGAAGCCGGGGAGGACACTGGGGGCTGTGCAAGTGTGCATGGAGGCAGTCGACGGTGAGGTGCGTGGCGGCCACCATAGAGGACACATGGAGAAGCTGGCCACACATTCCTATTGGTGTGCTAAAACGTTCTAGGCAGCAGAGGGCGACATCACTGGAGCAAGCAGTCAACGATCTGTAAGCAAGCTAGAAGTAAAAATTAATGTGGGCATTTTGAGAGCAGTGACCAGTGAAAATTAATGTAAAGACCATATCCCTAGAGACCTCCCATTGCTACTTAGGCAAATCACAAATTAGATGTTTTGGGCGAGATATGATTTATTATTGTCTTGTAATTTCATGAGCTGAACTTGTTGCTCATCCTTGTTTGGTGATTTACATGCGATTGGGTTATTTACATGTGAATTGCAAGAAAAAAACCGTTATGTTAGCACGGGCACTATACTAGTATTTCTAAATAGAGAAGCTAGAGCCAAACTGAGTTGCTTTGACATAACCGGAGTTGTCTTGACTGGAGTCAATGTAAGTTTCAATGGTACGATGTTTTGAGAAAAAAAAAGAACAGAAAGTATGCTTATTTTTCTCTACTATATGGAGAAGAAGACATGGATCCGGCCTGTTTGGATGCTTGAGACATCACCGTTGGATAACTGCGGTCACATGAACAAGGGCGGGCGGGAGAACTGTAGGTACGTGTCTGCGACCGTGGTACGAGCTGACGCGTCCCGTCCAGAGTGACGACGGATCGGATCGGAGGCGTCGCTTTCGGCTCCGTCCGGCCGCGCGCTGCGGGCTGCTGCGCGCTCCCCGCCGAGTGGCGTCGCTTTCGGCTATCCCACAGGCCAGAGGGCCACAGCGATCCATTTCCACGGGGATCACCGAAAGCGACGGCGCTCGGGTGGTGTGGGTGGGATCCTCGCCGCGCCGCGCCACGCCGCGCCGTGCTGCTCGCGCGGCCGCTGTCACCTTCTTGTCATGATGTCTCGCTCCGTCGCCCGCCCTAGCTAGCACACTAGTACCTCCTACCTATCTATCGCGGTTGCTAGCTCGCAATATAAGCTACTAGAGGCCGGCGGACGTACGCCATACGGCAGATCGCGCAGCATCGTCCCGCGCCTCATCTGTCTCTCACAAGTCAGGTCGCAGCGAGCCAGCCCACCATGACGTGCTACTGTGACTGCACCCATCGGCTGCCCGGATCGATCGATGATACAGTCTACCACTCTAACGGCGACTTGAGAGTTTGAGACTGTGGACCGATTCAAGACGATCGGCTTGCATCAGATCAACTCAGAAGAAATAGGGCAAACTGTGTGGCGCGACTTGGTCCTCACTCGCTCTCAGACTCTCTCTAGGGCGTAGTAGCTTGTTAGGCGTGGCACTGCTGCGCTGGTTCATCGATCAACTGGCCTAGCCTGGCATCATCCATCCATCATGCAGCTATAGGCCCCAATCACACGGTTTCATCCAACAGTGATTAAGGTCATCTAGCTAGATATAGACGGACTGTTTGATTAATTGGGCTTAGCCTATTAGTTAACTAGCAATTAATCAAGGAAACTCCAAAGGCCCACACATTTATGGTAAGTGGAGTAGGATTAGTACCACATGGTACACTCAGTGAGAGAGTGCTTAACTTAAATAGTGGATTAGTTGGTGCTCTTTTGTGAGGAGTGAGAGGGAATATGGGGAAGCCACGCCTTGCCGCCGCCGCCGCGCCTTGGCCTTGGCCGGATGTGATGTGATTGTGCCTTTTTGTGGCACACTGGAAACGTCACAACGGCTACATGGCCCAAGCAACGATCGCGCAAAGGGCATAAGGGTAAACATACCTGCTGTGTGCGCCCTAGCCGAGGGCTAAAAGGTAATCGTACATTTGCGGTGTCTGCGCCCTAGCCGGGCAAGAGGGTAAAAAGCACTGTGCGATGTTTGCCCTAGCCGGCACTATAAATAAGACAACCTCCCCATGTCATCCCCATCCGGCAACCGCCACCCTTCTCATCCCTTTGTTCTTGAGCTTGAGCTGAAGTCTCAGCATCTCCGCCCAGCTCCTGCGCGCCTGAGGAACTCCGGCGTGGCGAGCCCTCCGAACTCCGTCCGTCAAGCGTGCATACCGCACGGGTAGGCGGGCGATCAAGTTTTTGGGAGCGCCCTCAAGCGCGACTGCTCCCTTCCGTGACCGATGGCTCCTACTACGAGAAGCGCCGCCACCGACGCCAACGTTCTTTGCACCGGATCTGGTGATGTGCACGCCCGCGGCACCGATAAAACCTCACCCATGGGTATAATCCGAATACTTTGCTTATGCTATTGCTTACCGTTACGGGTCTAGTAGGCTTTGCATATGATGCTAGTTGCGCATAGCATGTTACGTTTATCTATGCCTATGATGTTCCCGCAAGCATACATGATATCGTTTTTTATGGGTTAATGTATCTCGTAATATGCCTAAATGTTCAACAATCCAAAAACTTGATAGGTTCATTACGAGTGCTAGCTTTGCTACGTCATTGAAACCACCGCTTTGAATGATGATGGTTCAAACTATAAGATCCGGGCGTGTCCGATCCAAGTTGTGGTTTACCGCAATGAGATGTGAGCATGTGATCGGGGAAAGCGCACCGATCCTTCTCTTTCTCGGCGAGGAAGAAAGGAGTTTCAAATGAGGCGTATAACCCTTTTTCGAGGTGCTTTCATCGACATTATACCGAGAGTATGATGCAAGTGTATATGGATACGCCCTCGGGCAAGGACATGTGGGATACACTTGAGGCCAAGTTCGGGGTTCCCGATGCCGGCAGAGAGTCGTACATCATGGAGCGATTCTATGACTTCAAAATGGTCAATGACCGGATTACGTGGTCCAAAGAGGCTCATGAGATACGTATCTTTGGTTAAGGAACTCAAGAACATGGAGTGTGTGCTTCCCGACAAGTTTGTGGTCGGCGGTATCATTGCCAAGCCGCCACCTACTTGGTCGACTTTGCCACTACTCGAGGCACGGGGAGGCAAAAAGGTTCAAAAATGACCTGATTTCCATCCTCACTTGTCGAAGAGAATGCAAGGGCTAAAGAGAGCCGTGGCAAGAATGTGTTTGAGGAGGGAGGCTCTAGCGCCAACATGGTGCGTAAGAGGAACCCTCGAGAACCATCGAGGAAGAAGAAGAATCCTCGGAACAAGAATCTTTGTCAAGCCAAAGGCCGCAAACTTCAAGAAGAAGAGCAACAAAGAAAAAGGGTCTTTGCTATGCCCGTGGTGGAGAGGGCCACTTTGCGAAAAGATTGCCCCGACCGCGCGGATAAGGTGAAGAAGTGCGCAAACATGGTGATTAGTGAGGCCGAAGGATCGGGTGCGGTAAATGTTTACCTACGCTTCTTTTCGGTTTGTCTCTCCCGATTGGTGGGTTGACACGGCGCGCTAATGTTCATGTATGTGCCGACATTTCTTTGTTTTCTACTTACCGGGATGGCGGTCGAGGTTCCTCCCCGGCGATGGGGAACGGGACTTATGCATCCATGCGTGGTGTTGGTACGGTCAATCTGAAGTTTACTTCGGAAAGATCGTCTGCGGTGAAGAACGTCGCAAAGATGTCCCCGCTATCAAGAAAAAATCTAGTGAGCGGCTCTCTCACTGTGTAGGGATGGCTACAAGCTTGTCTTTGAGTCCAATAAATGTGTTGTATCCAAGTGTGGAACTTTTGTTGGAAAAGGCTATGAAAGCGGAGGCTTGTTCCGCTTATCTTTGATGGATTCTAGTTCTAAATTTGTAAACCATGTGAGACATGGTGATGAACCTAATGTTTGGCATTCGAGATTATGTCACATCAATTTTGGGTGCATGACGCGCTTAGCTAATTTGAGATTAATCCCTAGATTCGATATGATCAAAGGAGAGAAGTGTCATGCGTGCGTTCAAACAAAGCAACCTCGCAAAACCTCACAAGGTCGTGGAAAGAGCCGAGGAATTTGGCACCTCTAGATCTCATTCATTCCGATTTATGCGAGATGAATGGTGTGCTAACAATAGGCGGAAAAGAAATATTTCATGACTTTAATTGATGATAGCACTAGATATTGCCGCATATACTTGTTAACAACAAAGGATGAAGCATTGCATTATTTTAAAATCTATAAAGCTGAAGTGGAAAACCAACTTGAAAGGAAAATTAAACGGTTGCGGTCCGATCGCGGAGGAGAATATTTCTCCCATGAGTTTGACTGGATTCGTTGCGAGGAACATGGAATTATTCATGAGAGGACACCGCCCTACTCCCCCCCCAAAACGGAGTTGCCGAAAGAAAGAACCGCACACGTGTGACTTGGTAAATGCCATGCTAGACAACTGCGGGGGCTATCCAAGGAATGGTGGGGTGAGGCTATATTGATTTGCGAGTCATGTCCCGAATAGAGTTTCTACAAAGAACAAAGAGGTAACACCATTCTAGGAATGGGAAAAGAGAAAACTAAATCTCTCATACTTGCGCACGTGGGGATGTTTAGCTAAAATGAGTGTGCCAATAACCAAAAAGCGCAAACTTGGACCAAATATCGCTTGATTGTGTATTCATTGGTTATGCACTAAACAAATGTGGGATATAGATTTCTGGTCATCGAAGATGGAGTGCCCGACATGCGGCGTCGGTTCTATTATGGAATCCGGAGATGCTACATTCTTTGAGAATGAATTTCCTATGAGAGGAAGTAAAGTGGGCAAGTCTAGTCATGAACCCACTATTTCCCCTCGATGTACCACGCCAACAGAGATTGTTGAGGAAACAAGCGTGGAAAGTCCCGAGGAGGATAATATTGAGGTCACCGAAAAGAGCAAGAGACGTGAGGGTTGCAAAATCCTTTGGTGATGACTTCACTATATACCTTGTGGATGACACCCCAAATACCATTGGTGAAGCATATTCCTCTCCCGACGCCGACTATTGGAAGGAAGCGGTGCGGTGTGAGATGGACTTCGATTATGACTAATGGAACTTGGGAAGTTGTAGACCGTCTCTATGGGTGTAAACCCGTGGGGTGCAAATGGGTGTTTAAGAAAAAGCTAATGCCCGATGGTACCGTTGAGAAGTACAAGGCCGGGCTCGTGGCTAAGGGTTATACCTAGAAAGAAGGTGAGGACTTCTTTGATACCTACTCACCGCTTGCCCGACCGACCACTATTCGTGTATTAATCGCCCTTGCCGCCTCTCAAAATATTCTCGTCCACCAAATGGATGTTAAGACAACTTTTCTAAATGGAGATTTAGAAGAGGAAATTTACATGGAGCGGCCAGGAAGGGTTTGAAGTAAAGGGTCAAGAAGGAAAGGTGTGTAAATTATTGAAGTCCTTGTATGGCTTAAAAACAGGCACCCAAGCAATGGCACGAGAAGTTTGACAAAACCATGACATCTCTGTGGCTTTGTTGCTAATGAGGCCGACGTGTGTGTGTACTACCGATATGGTGGGGAGAAGGAGTAATCCTATGCTTGTATGTGGATGACATACTAATACTTGGGACGAGCCTTAATGTGATTGAGGAAGTCAAGGCTTTCTTGTCACAAAATTTTGACATGAAAGACACGGGAGTAGCCGATGTAATACTTGAACATAAAGGCTGCCGAGAGAAAAAAATAGTGGGGTGACATTGGTACAATCTCACTATGTGGAGAAAGTTTTAAGCCGCTTTGGCTACGATGATCACAAACCTATTTCTACTCCATACGATCCCAAAGATAATCCCGAGAAAGAACCGAAGGATAATGAGAGATCACCGAGATACTCCCAAATAATTGGCTCGCTAATGTACTTGGCCGTGCGACAAGGCGACATCTCTTATCTTTGTGAGCAAATTGAGTCGATTCACTTCGAATCCGGGAGATGATCATTGAACGCTCTTGAGAGAGTAATGCGATACCGAAGGGTACGACTAGCTTTGGCATTCACTACACCGGATACCCAAAAGTATTGGAGGGATATAGTGATGCAAAGCGGATATCGATCTTTGATGGTTTGAAAGCCACAAGTGGATATACATTCACACTTGGAGGTGGCGCCGCTTCTGGAAGTCTTGCAAGCGCACTATCATGACGAAGTCTACAATGAAAGCGAACTAACAAAGACTTGATACCGCCTACTGTTGAGGCCGAGTGGCTTCGTGAGCTCCTAATGGATCTGCGCCTGGTTGAGAAACCTATACTGCGGTGTCTATGAACCTGTGATAATCAAACAAAGGATAACCAAAGTTCATAGTTCAAAGGACAACATGAAGACCACTAGACACGTGAGACGACGATTGAAATTTGTCGAAAAACGAGAAACTCGGAGTAATAGCCGTGGACTATGTCCATACGTCTAAAAAATCCGCGCATCAATTTACTAAAGGACTGTCACGGAATGTGATAGATAGTGCATCGAGTGAGATGGGACCGAGACCCACCCGAGATTTATCACGGTGGTAACCTATTCTATGTGATCGGAGATCCCGTGAAGTAGAGTAGCGAGACAAGCCGGTGGTAGATCGGGACAAGAGACCCTTGCAAAGGTTCATCTCTTTAGTAAATGCACTTCTCTTCTATCTCGTATGGCAGGATGGTATAGACCTTAATGTGCTTTGAGTGGTCAAAGCAGAGATGTCGTCCTACGGGACATCTTAAAAAAGAAGCACACCTATATGGGTTCGACCGCTAGTCACGGTATATGAGATTCGGGTGATCTCTAGATACTCATGAAAAGGCCCGGAGATTGACTTATATGCTCCAACCGAGAGGGGATGCTCTAGACAGCCCAAGTATCGGTTAAGGAACCGAGTAAGCTCTACTTCGCACAAAACCTGTCAATTCAAGGCATAGTCCATTGATCGGTTGTGAACTAAAAGCAAGCTCCCTTCCTAGATGGATGTTCAACTTAACAGTCTCCATCGAAACACCGTATATCAAACAAGCTTAGAAACGAGACCATATTCCGTGCGGGCTTTGGACTTTGGTGGGGATTGTTAGATTAATTGGGCTTAGCCATTAGTTAACTAGCAATTAATCAAGGAAACTCTAAAGGTCCACACATTTATGGTAAGTGGAGTAGGATTAGTACCACATGGTACACTCACTGAGAGAGTGCTTAACTTAAATAGTGGATTAGTTGGTGCTCTCTGTGAGGAGTGAGAGGGAACATGGGGAAGCCACGCGCGCCGCCCGCCGCCGCCGCCGTGCGAGCCGAGCCGCGACGCAACGTGTCGCGTCGCCGCCTGCCGTGGCCTTGGCCTTGGCCGGACGTGAGGTGATGTGATGTGATTGTGCCTTTTGTGACACAATCGAAACGCCCCAACGGCTACATGGCCCGAACAACGGTCCGCAAAGGGCATAAGGGTAAACATACCGCTGTGTGCGCCTAGCCGAGGGCTAAAAGGTAACTGTACATTTGCGGTGTGCGCCTAGCCGAGGGCAAGAGGGTAAAAGCACTTTGTGCGATGTTTGCCTAGGCGGCACTATAAATAAGACAGCCTCCCCCCCCGTCATCCCCATCCGGGAGCCCGCCACCCTTCTCTCGTCCCATTGTTCTTGAGCTTGAGCTGGGTCTCGCATCTCCGCCCGAGCTCCTCAGCGCAAGAGGGAACTCCGGCGAGCAGGCCTCCGGAACTCCGTCCGTCAAAAGCGTGCACCGCACGGGTAGGCGGGCGATCAAGTTTTGGGGCGCGCCCTCAAAAGCGCGACTGCTCCTTCCCGTGACCGATGGCTCCTACTACGAGAAGCGCCGCCACCGACGCCAACGTTGCTTTGGCCGGATCCGGTGATGTGCACGCCGCGGGCACGGCGGCCTCACCCATGGGTATAATCCGAATACTTTGCTTATGCTATTGCTTACTTGTTCCGGGTCTAGTAGGCTTTGCATATGATGCTAGTTGCAGTAGCATGTTACGTTTATCTATGCCTATGATGTGTCCCGTTAGCATACATGATATCGTTTTTATGGGTTAATGTATCTCGCAATATGCCTAAATGTTCAACACGGACTTGTTGCTTAAACAGTGCTCGATCAATGGATGGATCGATCTGCCATGTACGATTAATCGACCGATCGATGGACAGGTACCGGTTGGCGCTTGGCGGTAGTAGCTAACTGTTCAATTTGACCAAACGATACAAACACTGCATTCATGTATGTATCGCTTCCTAGTCCTAGCTACGTAGCTTCACGTAATCGATCGTGTAGTGGTATGTTTTTCAGCTTGCGTTTCGAATATGTTTCCTAGCTAGAGCAAGAGAAGACTCTGATCGCTGCATCAATCACTCGATCTGATCGAATTGCTACGGCTACGGACCTAAGCTAGCTAGCCTCTGATGTTTGCCCATGACGTTTAGTCGAATGGGAGCCAAACATGAGACGTCGAGGCTTAGACCGTAGGAGTAAACGCGACCGAGACCCGTCGACAACCGGCCGGGCACATGGCGTCCGCCGTCCGGGGTCCTGCCGGGCCGGCCCGACCGGACCGGACGGACACCCCAAGCTACATGTTAACCACCTATAAAACCAATCAGCGGGCGCATGTATGCAAGCCACCGGCCACCGCGCCTGATCGACATCCTTGTCTGCCAAATTGCTACAGTGGCGCGTGCAGTGTCCCATGGTGACAAGGCAAGGGCACCATGATCAGTGCATCAGTGTGTGTCTTGGATTTGTTTAAATCAAACTATTTAAAATTTGATTCAATATTTTACTAAATTGTACCAGGCCGTAAGAAACAGCCGCTGCCGCCCCTTGTGATCACCATGGCCCTGCAGCTCCTCGATCACCATGGTCCTGCTTCTTCTTCTCTCCGTACAAAAGCCTTGCGGTAGTTTTTATTAGGCCTGCAGATTATATTGTTAGAATAAAACTTACCATTCTAGGGCTATCGGGTGGCCATTGTCTTTTGGTGATTGCCGTATTAATTATTATAGAAACGTCTAAATGTGGCAACTAATCCGGTGGTCTTTAATGTGTTGCTTCTGTTTTTTGCGTCGTCAATGCGACGTGTAGTAATCGAGTTCCCGGGCTGCATCTTCGTAGGGGTGGTAAAGGACCCCCAATTTTAGTTAGCAAATTTAAGAATCGGACCCTACTAGAAGCAGACTGAAATATTATTTATTTTTCATCTAAAATTTATTAGGGTCAAGTTGGATTGTGAAGATGGTATTACCGCCGGCTTGCTGGATTTTCATCTTGCCATGGTCGCCAAGCTTCAAGATCAAACAACGGAGAATAGTGCTCAAAATAATTGCACCACTCATTTCTTATTGCCGATGTCAAACTTTTTATATCTCGCTTGTCAAAAAAAAACTTTTTATATTTAATAAATATATACAAAAGTATGCTGATATTTATGGTGTTTTCATAAAATATAATTTTATAATAAATTAAACTTAAAATTCGAAATGGGCAGTTATTTTTTTAGGACAAAGAGAGGAGTATTTGAGATGGACAGTTAATCGATGTTTACATTTTTTTCATAAAAAAATGATCACAACTAAAAGTAATAAGTCCATTCTTTTGGACCGAGTGGGTGTAGGATACGTGTGTTGGGGCTCAGGGGCTGCCGGGGCACGCGTACTACGTCCGCGGCCGCGCGCGGTAGGTCCCCGGCATGGCGCCACGGCGGGCACTGTCCATGTCCGGCGACGTGACGCCGATGCCGCTCGGGCCCGCCGCACAGGGGAGGGTACTACACGCACTTGTGGGTACGATCAAGCGAGGCGAGGTGCAGTCCTGCAGAGCCATCAGCCATGTCATGCACGGCGGGCCAATGTGCACGGCGAGGAGACGTGTCCGCGCACTGTTGCACTGCAGTTGCTTCGGCCTTTGCAACAGTTGCATTGGAGGGAGGGCGGCAAACAGTGAACCCCCAACAGCGTGTCGCAAGCACGTAGTACTCCGTACGCCGGTGGCCCGGCGGTGCAGCGTGAGCGGCACGAACGCCGGGCGTGGCCGTGCGCGGTGGCAGGCGGCTGACGGGAGCAGGGAGAGCACGGCCAGTGGTGGCCGGCAAGGGACCCCCGTCTCGACCGGACAGTCCTGCACGTCTCTGTGCGCGGGTTCGTCTGTGCAGTCCACGGGCCCGGACGGAAGGGAGCTCTCAACAGTTTCTACTCGCCGCCAGACGCCGCACGTCTCTGGATAGAAAACGTGCAGAAGTGGCTGATGATGAGAAATTCAATTGGAACGCTTGTTTCGCCGGTAACCTGCCGGATCAACAACGTAGACACACCTACATCATCGTCGGGGCGGAGCTACTTGTTGCCCACTGGGTGCGGCCGCACCCATGAAAATTTTTAAAAAACTATGGAAAATGGAAAATTTTCACCATATTTACACCCACAATTTAAAGATTTTTGCACCCATAAAACGAGTTGCACGCCGTCTGCACCCCCTTGGATTTACTCTAGCTCCGCCATCTGAGGTACGAATGCCATGCAGGGTACTACAACCAAAGGAAAGTACACGTACGTACGTGCCCGGTGTGCCCCTAGACAACGGCACACGTACGTACTATGATCTGATACTCCCACCCTATCTACCCGTACCCGGCAAGCACAGACGAGTAGTCGACGACTGCAATTGTACGTGCGGCGATCGGACGGTGTGGAGACGGCCAGATCGTCGGGGTAGGCCGCGCCGGTGTAGGCGGGCGAAAACGATCGCGCCGGCAGAAGGCTGCCGCCGCGCCTACGCGCCCATGAATGCGCGACGTGACGGGCGGGCGGGCGTACGTGTGCACATGGACTGCAACAAAGCGAGAGCAGCGGAAGTACGAGTACTCGACGCCGTACGTGGCTCCCACTTCTCGGCCCGGGTCACATCTCCGCTCCGGCCCGCTGTAACCACCGTCGATGTTCGAAGAATAAGCTACCACGCCATGACACCTGTGACCGATCTGAGCAAGAGAAACCGGCCGTCGTAACGAAGCCGCCCATGCGGCCAAGCCCCGCGTGCCGCCATGGACGGAACGCGCACAGCTAGCCCACCGCCGTCCGTCCGTCCGTCATCACGCACGCGATCGATCGAGAGCGTGATGGGGCTGGCCTAGCACCTTCCTCAGAGAACGCTCGATGGATTCGGCAACGCCACAATTACTAATCCGGGCAAGACGTTCTCAACCCTATCCAACCTTGGCAGTATCATCGATCATCACGGCCGGCCGCGTGCGTGCCAGCCCGGCGAGCGAGCGCGACGTGCCGGACGCAACAACTTACCCAGCACCGGCGAGTGGATGCCTTTACTGAGCGGGTGACCGCGGCAGGTTTGCCCCGCAGGCGTCGGCGTCGCGCTCGATCGCGAGCCGCGAGAGGCCGATGTGGCCGGCCGCCCCTGGAGGGCAGCAGACGAGGCCGCGGGCGGAATCATCCCGTCGGGGTCGTCGTCTTTGCTGCGACCCTGACCGCGATTCGATCGGGCGACGACTGTTCAGCGCTCGGTTCAATTCGTCATGGACGCTGCTCGATCGTGTTGCCACCATGTGGACTCCACCTTAGCTTGTCCCGGCCGGGGCCGCCTGCCTGTAACCGGACGCCACTTATTCTTTGGTTCTTCAAGCAGAATCTGTGCCGGCACCAGTGGAGTAACACGACGCCACAGATGTAGTACGCAGTATTCCATCTTTGCTGGCACAACGATCCTATGGGCAGGTCGATCGGATTCGTTCGTTAAGAATGTTTGCTAGCGTATGGTGACAGCCCACAGCCGGCGTTCAGAAACGGAAGGCCAAGTGGGTTGGTTCTACGTGCCCATATCGAAAGGAAGCCCGAAACGTCGACCGAAACAAGCGGCGCAGGTTCGGCCACGGCGTGCCTTACCTCTTCGGGCCTTTATCATCCGAAAAATCTCCACGCGCACATTGTGCAGATCGGATACACTCTGTATATCGTGTCTAAGGATGCAGATAATAAGTATGTGATAATGGGTTGGGTTGTTTTAGCCCCTTAAAACAACCGGGTTTTATCCATTACAGAAGTATGTACAAAAGATTTGCGCATTTTTAATGACCTTTTTTTACATAGTTACCTTCTCTACTCGTACCACTGTACCACTATTATATGATGTTTGAGATAGTGATATGGTATCTAAAAGACAACTTTGACTTTTTTTTTATAAAAATATTTATTGGGATGTTATATGTGTATATTTTTATGAAAGTAATTTTTAAGTTAAATCTATTGATCTGATTTTCACATTTCTAAACTCAACGACTTAAACAATAAAAAGAGACCAAATAAATTAGCCAATATTCAGAGCGCAAGATATGCTAATGATCTGAGCAAGAATCCAGCGACATCGCCGATCAATGCAGTAGAGACCCTTCTTCAAAAAAATGCAGGAGAGATCCATCTACTAGTTGCCGTCGAGTCCGATCGAGCACACGCGCCTACACGTAGGTACTACACGATAACGAGCGTCTCTGGGGACAACTCGGTCAATAACACATAAACTCAAGGGCAATTTCGTAACTTGTACGGCAGACAGGACGAGCGCGACGAGAGTGAGAAGCGTAGATATTTACCCGCGAATCGGTGTGTGATGCAGAGGCGATGCCAAGCGGGTGGAGCTCTTGCCACGCTCCCGCGCTCCCTCCCCGGCAAACACAGGGATACACACACCAGCAAACACGCTCACGCCCGCCGAGGCCATATCCTAGCTATAGCACGTTCTAGTTGTCGACGCCGCCGACGCCATCATGCAGGAGTTCCAGTCGATCCCGGGCCTGGCCGGTCGGCTGTTCGGCGGGGCAGCGGCCGCCGACCTCCGGCGCGCGCAGGCACACGCGCACGCGCAGCAGGGCCCTCAGGGCGCGGTGCGGCGGCGTGTCGCCGCCGCCAGAGGCGGTCAAGTGCCCCGGTGCGAGTCCACCAACACCAAGTTCTGCTACTACAACAACTACAACCTGTCGCAGCCGCGCCACTTCTGCAGGAGCTGCCGCCGGTACTGGACCAAGGGCGGCGTCCTCCGCAACGTCCCCGTCGGCGGTGGCTGCCGCAAGACGAAGCGCGCGTCGTCGTCGTCGTCCTCGTCCGCCACGTCGGCACCGTCCACGCCCACGTCGGGGTCGGGCGACGCGGCCGCGGCCAAGAATCCGCGCCGCGCCTCGGCGTCGTCGCCCCGCTCCACCAACAGCGGCAGCGCGAGCCCCACGGCCGCCGCCACGTCGACGCCGACCCCGGCCCCGACCCCCCCCGCCACGCCGTCGTCGAACATCGTCGCCGCCGCCGCCTTCACGAGCAACCACCACCACCACGACCACTCGAACCCGTTCTCCACGATCGACGCGGTGGCGCCACCGGCGCCGATATTCGCCGATCAGGCGGCAGCGCTGGCGTCCCTGTTCGCGCCTCCCCCGCCACCACCGCTCCCGGTATTCACCTTCGCGTCGCAGCCCAAGGAGGAAGCGCCCACCACCCCCTCAGAGCTGCAGCTGGTGGCGGCGCCGCCGTCCTCCTCCTCGATGGTCTCCGAGGACATGGCGCCGTTCGCGTCCCTGGACGCCACAGGGATCTTCGAGCTCGGCGACGCCGCGTCAGCCGCGGCGTACTGGAACGCCGGGGAGCTGCTGGACGGACGTGCAGGACCCCAGCATGTACCTACCCTAGCTTGATTGGTTTAGTTGCCTATCGCGATCGATGGCTAGATTAATTAAGCCGTGGTTAAATGCTTCTTAACGACGAGACGACCACGAGCTACGTCTCCTCCTTCTCAAATACTAGCTGCTCCTCCCTCCATGTCCTTGGTTACTCTTGTTTATTTTGGTGGTTTTGGCCTCACAGGCTGCGTGTAAGAAAGGTAGCTAACATCTGTGAGTGTCGTGTCTGCACTCTGCGAGTGCGGCGGCGGATCATTGCCGCGCTGCGACTGCGATGGGATTATTAATCGCATTATTATTGTTTTTTTAAACTCTTTGTAATAACTTTGTAAGGCCGGGACATCGTCTCTTATTACTAGCTCGGACGAACGGTCAAAGCCGCCGATGGTCAGGTCTGCTATCGGCAGAGGGCCGGGATGATGATCGATGAATGCAAATTGCAATGGTGCGTGTCCTTTTGGTTAGCGGTTGGTTTGTTAATTTCGGGTGGTGTCCCGCCCGTACATGCCTCTCGCTCTCCGGGGAGTTTGCGCTGATGGCGACGCCACTTGCTAGCTGGCCTACGTACATTGCTTCTCTGTACGCCTATACGCTTGTTGGTTGGCCCAGCTAGCATAGCAGTAGCAGCATGGCCTCCTCCTGTCCTGGCTCCTGACATATAACATGCTTCCGTGCATCGCCAACGCTGCGCCGTGTCGCGTGCCTGTTCACGCGATCTCGGTCAGCAGCTTCAGCACCCCGTCGTCTGGTGCAGATCGAGAGGAGGATTAATTCCAGTGTGTCGCTGGACGCTGCTGGTCCGTGCGTGAAGGCGTGCCGGGCAGATCGAGGTGCGCGACGTCGTTTTTGTGTGCTGGTTTTGAGCTCAAGGGTCGTCTCTGTGTGTCACCACTGATATTTATTTATTAATTAATAACCGTGCCTAAGAGTCGTCGTAAATTGACCGGCGAGCGAGTACTCATTCATCGGGCACACCGGCCAAGTCAGTCATGTTCAGTGTACCGAACCATGCGAGTCATGTTCGAGCGCAGGTTTGGGTTTTGGATACGTCATGTTCAGTTGGTTTGACGACCAAGTCATTGCGTTGCGTTGCCCCGCGCCGATGGATCGATGGATCGATTTCTCAGGAAATTCAAGCACGGGGCTTGCGATGTTGACGGGCAACTGAAACAGGAACCGTGGCCGCCCAGGAAACTGCCATCGATCAGATAGTGGGTGGGTGCTACTGCTACACACTCTGACAACGTGGTGACGTACCGTACATTGTCCAGGGCCCTACTACCTACGGACTGCTCCTGCGTCACAACCCTTGGCACCAAGATGCATCACGCATCAGTGTACCCAACGCATAACGACCGTCGCGGCGTCTCCCACCGTCCCCAGGACTGACCGTCCCACGCCCTGCCTAGCCTAGCTAGCCTGTCCGTCGTTTGTTACATCACAGATGACAGACGCAATCACACACCTGCCCTCTGCACCCTAGCTGCCATGCTGCGGTTGTTTGTTTCTTCTTCGACTCTCCGTCCACTGTCCATCATAATCCTAGTACATGATAGTTTTCCAGAAGGCAATGAAATTTGTGCAAACAGGGGGTGTGTTTAGATCCCAAAATTTAGGTGCAAAATTCCTATAGGCTGTCACATCATACACTGTAGCAGACGTTTAGTTTGTTAGTGGTAAATATTATCCTACCATGGCGTAACTATTCAAAAAAAGAATCGATCTGCAATGTATATCTAAAACCTAAACTGTACAATTAGTTTTTTAATTACCTAAATTTTATAGTGGCCGGCAATCGTTTTTAGGTGCATTGAATGTTTCGATGTGATGGGATGTGATGGGAATTTTGGGAACTTTTGGTTTTTTGGTTGATGTGACTAGGAACTAAACACACCCAAACACACCCAAGGAACAGATTTCAAACACATGGACATGGACACGGTTGTCACTGGAGAAGGAACGGCTTGGGATCCTTGCCCAGTTTGAGGGGCAGAATATAGTGTGACAAAACGGAGAACCGGACGCGACGCCCGAATTTTGTGCTGGTGTCGTTTCAGATTGACTAATGCCGATCTCCCCGACCCTACTCGGCGTCGATGATTGCTTCATGTTAAAGATATATACTATGCGAGATTGCTCTGTTTTTCTCTTCAAGATATCAAAGATAATGCGAGATTTCCTTGTCCAAGACGTACTACTCCGAGAGGGCGGCTATATGGGCCTACGAGATGGACAAACAAACAGCAGCGGCGACCGGCGAGAGAGTGGAGGCATCCAGGACAAGAATTCCCGCCTCCCATCATTCATTGCCGAGCTGGGGGCGTTCGGTTGCCATGCAACCCGAAAAAATTTGGGTTGGAGCTACTTGTAGACATTTCGTTTGTATTTGGTAATTATTGTCCCAACATGCATTAATTAAGTTCAAAAGATTCGCCTCGCACTTTTCATTAAAACTGTTCAATTAGTTTTGTTATTTACCTATGTTTAGTGATCCATTTATACGTTAAAAGATTCGATGTGACCGGATCTTGTAAAGCACTTTTTTTGTTTGCTTTTTGCCTTTGCATGGGAAGTGAACACCCTCTGAGCTGCTACCGGGGCTCGGGCGATCCACTGTTGCTTGGGTTGGGTGACCCACGCTGAAAGGCACAGAATCGAAGATGTGTGCCTGCGCGAGGAACACACGGGGCCGCCGGCGTGGGTCGTGACTGTGCCGTAAGACTGTTGCGCTATACTGACAGCACTGTGTCTGTGTCGTGTGTGTGTCCACAGGATCGATCGACGTCCATGTCAATCGCCGGTCGCGTCAGAGACGAAGAAATCTTTCCGGTGACTGCTCCGTCTCCACCTCCGCCTCTCCGGTTCTTTCGTCAGGCTCCGCGTGCGTGTTTCCTCAAGTTCCACTGCATCTGGGTTTAAGAGGGTCTGTGAGCGTAGGGTACGTACTACTCCGTGTACCCGTACTCCGTAGTGCGATGCATGAATGGTTCAGGTTAAGCCCGTCCCATGAACACTCTGACGTCTCATCAATTGATGTCCTGGCACGCCGCTGCTACGAAATGAAGGCGCTTCAGAGTTCAGAGCAGGGATTTGGTTGTGCGCCTCTGGGAACAATGCTACGGCTCGCAGATACGCTCATCCTGGCATGGAATTCATGAGTGCGCAGATGCTGCCGCCGGCCGGCCGGCAGCCTGGCACAGGGGACCGAGTCAACCTAACCACATCAGCATCCAAGTGCCCAGTGGCATTCACTGCCGACGGGGCCATTGCTGCTGATGCTGCTGCCAACCGACAGGGTTCGGAAGTTACTATGATCATGGAAAACCTGCTCGCTCTGTCTCTCAAGGCAACAATAGTTGGCCACTGTGGATTCATCGACTTCAATTACTCTCCTTCCCTGTCACCGGCCGCCGCTGTCCATGCCTTCATGCCAAGCCAAATATTGGGCATGAGCCAAAGAGCCAAATATTGCTTTAACGCTAAAATTAGGCAGAGCCAAAGAGCCAATCTATATTGAACATGGCGACACAGTCACATGCTATGCTCGGGCAGCAGATTCGACACCGATAATTTGGTTCAGGAACTAGGACTGATTTTGAGCTGGTGGATTGCTACAATTGAAGTGTTTTCGTTTACTGTTTCTGATCTTCTAAGTTGAATATTTGCTAAAACATAACTAGGTTTACAAAATGCACAAGGAAATTGGAGATGTATTCACAATTTCTTTCAGAGAAGTTAAGTGTATTGGTATCAGTAGCAAAGTTGAAGAAAAGCTGAGTTTTTTTTTTGAAACGACTCTCTTATTATCTTCTTTGGAAATTGAAGACCTTGATGGAGAAGGCAAAGATGGAAGCAAAAAGGATAGTGAATCCAATTACTGCACCAGCTGCATAAGGCAAGTGATCATGCCTGTATCCAAAAAGCCTGTTGACATAATCTTTTACCATTTCACCTTCTTTCAGCATCTCTCTAGATTCTCCATATTGTGAAGCAGCGAGCCCGTACAGTGTCCATGCCACCGGGCATGCCCAGGCATACCATCTCCACCATATTGGCATCCTCTGAAATACAGCCGTGTCTACTTAAGTATGACTGCTAATGTAGTGCAAGGGAATAAATATAAATTACAAATAAACTTACGGGCCAGGGAACTAAGAAGCCCGCAAAGATGTTCCATATAGCATAGGATGCAGTCGAGAGTATAGCAGCAATTTCAGTGCTGGGTGTCATGGCAACTGCCATCATCCCACAAAATGTGAAGTACATGAAAGTGAAGAACATGAAGAAGATGTACCAGAAGAACTTCTCGACTTCCCTGTCAAAGCCAATCAGAATATAGACAATGAGCCCATACACGATGGTCTGGAGGAAGATGTGTGGGATCTCAATAAGAACCTGTTTAATGGTTAACATTGTAGTAAGTCTATTAAGCAGTTGAAGTAGAAACAATGCAGGCTTTACTTTTTATTCAATCATTCAACCGAAACTAGTAATGTTTACCTGTGCAAAAGCATAGGGTAGAGCAGAGTACATTCCCGCTGCCTTTTCTCGGTAGAAGACCATTCGCTCAGTTTCTACAATTGGTTGCACTGTCTGGCCATTCTGCATTCCAATGAAAATGACAGCAGCATACATGGAACCCAAAGAATTGAACACATCCTGCCCCTTGTTTCTGAAAAGGGAAGTTAAAACAAAATTTTTATTTATTTTTTTACAAAAGAAATTGTTATTTGTTACTCAACTATAAACCTAAACTTAAACAAAAATTGGAGTTTCAGTTTGAGTTGCTTACACTTTCTTGCCAAAGTTCAAGAAGATAGTGCTGAATATGAGGGCAACAACTGTCGTAAAGAAGATTCTAATTGCAGTATATGAAGGATTTTTCCAATATGACTTGTTCTGTTTCCACAGGCAAGCCATGCATTGTCCAAGGAAGGACTGCGAATACTGGGTTGGGAAGTACAAGTCCTTCGATCCAGGTGGAGGTTTGCTTAGTTCACTGACCAAAGCTTTGTTCCTCCTGCAACAATGTGATGTAATCAGTATTTTGAGGTTTAGCATAATTATCAAAAATACATAAGAGCGAATGCGGTTAGAAGAAGTGTCTTTTTTTTTTTTTTTTTTTTTTTTTTAAAAAAGAAGAATGTGGCCAGAAGAATTCTCCATACCTGCATAGGTCTGAATTCGTGTATAGTTAAACAAAATCTAATTCCAAGGTTATCTTCTTGAGCTGGAGTGGTCACTTCTAGCATCCATGTGGCAGGATTGTAACCATCTTTTATTTTATTCACTCCATGTATTCCTTCATTTGGATAAGTCATAAGTGTAAGAAAAAGTTAGCAACCATAGCATGTGTTGAGCTGAGCTATATAATCTTATTCAATAGGTTAGCACTGAGGCTCACCTCAAAGTATGTGATTAGATGGCATGAATGCCGTCCTAAGGGGCCAACATATATCTCTTCCCCTCCTTGTTTTAACAGAATTAGCTGTGAAAGTTCAGAAAGTACAAGTTAGTGTTCTGTATATAGTGTGGGGGCTGTGGGCTCAGTGTTTCTCTGGATTTAGTTTCCCTGCTATGTTATCAGCTTTCTGTTATTTGGGTACTGTAATTGACATAGTTTTTCCCGTGATGCGAAGCAGAATTGAGAACCTTGCTTTGCTGTTTCATTTAGTTTGAAAAGTTCAGTAAAATTTATATACTTTCATTCTTGCAGCAACTTACCTCATCAAAAGACTCAAAGATGTCAATGCTAGGCTGGTGAATTGTGCATACCACTGTTCTTCCAGTGTCAACCATATTCCTAACTGTCCTCATCATTATTGCAGCTGCCCTTGCATCTAATCCTGATGTTGGTTCGTCCATGAATACAATGGACGGGTTGGCAACAAAACTCTACAGCAATCGTGAGTCTCTTCCGCTGTTCGGTTGACAAACCATTCACTCCTGGTAATCCCACCAGTGCTCCTCTCAAAGGTGTCAACTCAACGAGTTCTATGATCTCATCCACAAACATCTGCATCCATAAGAAAAGCATTTCAGGGCTCTGGTGATCAGATGCGATACAAAATATACATTTTCCGGAGTTACGAATTAGAAAAAAAAGGAAGTCATTCAACTAACTTTTCTTGTTTCCGGGTCAAATTCTAGGGGTAACCGGAGCCATGCTGAGTACATGAGGGATTCATGGACGGTAACATGTGGTGAGTGGATATCATTTTGCTCACAGTATCCGGAGATCCGTGCAAAGGTGTCTTGCTTCTTTGGATATCCAGAAATACAAATCTCTCCTTCAATGTGACCATTAGTTTTCCTTCCTGCCAACACATCCAACAAAGTAGTCTTGCCAGTTCCACTGACACCCATCAACGCTGTTAGAACTCCAGGCCTGAAAGCTCCACTGACACCCTTCAGGAGCACTATCTGACTTTCAATTCGACCCTTTTCTTTCATTTCCTGTTAAATTTTCAAAAGAGATTAAGTATATTGCTTGCAATGTGCGTTAGAATAGGATAACGCTTATGATTTAGGCGTACCTGAGGAATATCCACAGAGTATCTAACATTGAGAAACGTAATCGACAAGGGGATAAATGGAAGTACCATTCCTCTTTTTTCATTGCCAGGTGCAGTCATTTCTCTGCATCCTGCATTTGTAACGTATCATAAAGAGCGACAACAACGTTTTTATTCGGCAAATGTTTTACCACACTGTACTTAAAGACTAACCATTAATCGGTGAAATCTGGAATTCCTTTCCAGCAGAGAGCGACCGACTGTCTTTTTCCATGATTATCTGCATGCTTCTCTTGTTCCTCTTCAGAAACAGCAGCGTGGCCTTTATCAAGTGCTGGAGTTACAAAGATGTAAGTGCTAGACCTATGAAGTTTGAATGGTGTTGTATCAATGGACTTTTGAGCTGTCAATGTACTCACGGTCAAGCCAGTCGAGGAAAATAACAAAGAGGATGTTGAAGAGTATGATGTACCCAAGCAATGCACAGACACCAATCCAGTACCAGTTCAGATCAACAAATATGCCACGTGCTTCCAGAACTTGTATGCCAAGTGTGTTGTTGCTTGCAGTGATATTAACAACCTGCACAAAAAATGACATTTTTCAGAGCATCCTAGCTGTGCATAGGCTATCAAGCTTGTACTGTTCGAGAAAATTACCTTCTGCCAGCTATGGCCAAGAAACTCGTTCACTGCCAGGGCATTTTGTGCATACATAAGAGGGGAGGACCAGTAGCCCCAAATCCACCAGTTTTTTATGTTGTCTGCAGAAAAGAGAATTCATCACTGTGTTCTTGGTGGTGCTTCAAACTTATTGAATGGAAAAAAAACATACCACGATCTATCAAGAAGCCTCCAAGAATCAGCATAAAAAGCTGAGCGAATGCCCCAAATGTATTTGCAACAATCATCTCCCTTCCCAGTGCGGCAGTTAGCCGGAAGAGACCAGATGCCATCTGACTTATCAGTACCAGCAGTAGGTAATGGCGGAAGAACCTTTCAACATTTGGATCAAATCCAATGGCATAGTAAGTCATGCCTATCCATACGGCACATTCAATGAACGATGTTGGGATCTTGACTAGCCATGTAGGCAAAGCATATGCCCATGCTGGATATAAGAGCATGTCCCTTTGCTTATAGAAAACAGGCAGCCTGGAAATGCTCATGATAAGCTCAGAAAATCCATTAAACAAGTGAGTGACAATGCTAAGAAATATTGCGCCCAAGAAGATAACTCCGTCTTCGTCAGTGCTTCTGTGCATTTCTGTGCGCAGGAAGACCGTCATTGAAATGGTTCCAATTATTACGACCTGGTAGAAACATTAAGTCTTCAGAATTTACTATCTAATAAATTCTGAGTGGTGATGTGAAGAACCAAGACACATACTTTGACTACTCTGAGAATGTAAATGAGCAAGTTCCTTTTCATCAGCAACCACTCCCTACAGAAGCATGCCTTCAGAAGCTCCATCTTTTTGATACCGTACTCTGATGTTGCGAGCGCAGCAGGATGGCTTCTGGATCGATCAAAGGGCACACTGAGCTCTTCCGCCAGCTTATGCCCGATATGGAATGCTTTGAATGCCTCTACAAAGTTGTTGACCGAAATGTACTGGTATGGTTTCTCTCCTTGGCACCAGTACTGGTGCTGATCTTTCCTAGATGTGACCTGTTGAAACATAAAGGTTTGTCACACCCTTTCTGCTTAATGAAAACGTTCGGGCGTGATCTCAAAAAAAAAAAAAAAAAAAAAAAAAAAAAAAAAAAATGGTGGATCATTCACTCACTTCTTGTAAGAAGTCTGCCACACCTTTCCTCTCTGGACATTTGAAGCCTACAGCTTCGAAGAACTCAAGAACGTTTTCTCGTGGACCCTGATACACAATTTGGCCCTCTGATAAAAGAACAATGTCATCGAAGAGTTCATAAATCTCAGGTGGTGGTTGAAGCAGCGCAATGAGTGCGGTACCACCAAGGATTTTGATAGAATTCCTAATGGTATTTATAATCTGGTACGCTGTAGAGCTGTCAAGACCATTCGAAATCTCATCCATTAAGAATACTTTAGCAGGACCAACAAGCATCTCTCCTGCACAAACCCATTCATTTTTAACTTATAAGGTAATGTGCCAATGTAACTCTCAGTATATCATGATTCTCTATTTCACTATTTGAGGGCAGAGAAGCCACATACCGATTGTGACACGCTTCTTTTGTCCTCCTGATATACCTCTAATCATAGTGTCTCCCACCATTGTGTCTGCACAGGTTTCTAGGCCCAGAATCTGCATTGAACTTGCAAGTATGATCAGTGGTAACATTCTATGTGGTTTTTCTAGATATATATTTTACTACTCACTTTTAGGGTATAATCTGTGATCACACGCTCCTGACCTTCCACAGAGATAGCCTGTTTAGGCAGAAGAGAACTACATGATTGATTGCCATTTTGCCCTTCTATTAGAACAATGCATTTTTTTGAAAGTGAAGCAGTACTTTACCTTCATGTAAACATCAATATCAGGATCTGGCATAAGATTGGCTTCTTTTTCCCTTCTTGACAGTTCTGCAGTCATGTCTGTGCAAGTAATTTAATTAAATCGTAGGTCTAATGATTACTTAAAGGTAAACAGGTATTCTTTTTTCGTTCAGTACTCCTACTGCATACCATATCGTCTTCCAACTCCTTGACACCTTGCAGAGAAGGCCAATGTTTCCCTGACTGTCATTTCGCCGATATGAACATCGTCCTGCCCAATGTAAGCTGATGTCTTCTGAGGGACAAACTCATTCAAGCCATGCCCATTGTAAGTTACAGCACCAGAGACCTGAAGGCAAATCCATCCATATTAGTATTTTTTTTTTTTTTTTTCCCTGAAAGGCCCTCTTGCAGGCAAATGTATTGTTTTCTTTTTTCTGTTTTTTTGGTAAATTGTTGTCATGAAGATTGTGGTACCTTCAGAGTTGACTCAAGTCTCCCTGCCAAAGCTAGGAGTAGGCTAGTTTTACCAGATCCAGGAGATCCAAGCAACAAAGTCATTCTGCAGAAATACACTGCTGCTATGAGACTCCAGACATGGTCAACTATGTTCCATTTTTCACAAAGATAAAAAAATGCAATCTAACTTCTAATAAAATCTGCGCCAAAGTTTTTTTTGCCGTCCCTTCTAAGAAAATGCAATCTCGTATAAACTCACCTGCACGGCCTGATTATCCCACTAATGTCACGAAGGATAGAGATGGGCCTTGTTTTAGCAGGAATGATATGAATGGCGTTCAGCACAGCCTGACGAACAGATCCACAGGACGACAAGAATCATCAGAACTGCAAGACAGTAACTGAACCTTGTATCTTCTACGACTGAACCTTTGTGAAGCATGAGACTGGCCACCGGACAATGTTTCCATACCGTGATTCTGTTGGAGAAGAAACTGAGGAATGTTGGAACACTTTGGTTGCCCAGAGGTGCCTCGGCTTCTATGCCCAAGCGCTCAAAACGAACTTCAGTCGTCGGGTTTTCCAAACCAACTCTATGAAACGATCGAGTATTAAATTAAACCTCTATGAAACGAGATCACAATAATAAGCAGCTAACAGCTTAAAAGAAATCTGATAAACATATCTAAGCACAACTGACTTTCAGCGAGACGAGACAACCGAGTATGCTCACCGCTCCATCCGCTCCCGGATCCTGAGGAGAAACCTGCTATTATCCTCATCAGCGGTGCGTAGCAGCCGGTCGACGAGGTTCTTCATCTCCCTGCCTCCCGAGGCGCTGGACATCGACCTGCCGTACATGGCCATCGTCGCCGGCGAGTATGCCCTTCTTCATGCGGCTGTACGTCGGGGACCTCTCGATCGCCGCCCAAAGCCGTGCCGCCTCGTTGTCCATTCCATGGCCGCCGCCTTCGCTCGAGGTTTGCTCCCCTGCGGCTATCAAGATTCTCCTGCATGATCATTTCATTACATCATTACAAACAGTAAGTCACAGATGATTTTTTTCTCTTTCAGAAATGATGCAAAAGATCTTGAAGATCTCTTTGATTTCTTTACCATCTGCACTAGCCCCTTGCTGTGATGAAGAAGCCGGTTTCAAGATGGCCCCCTACGTGCCGGTTTCATATCACAAATATTGTTACTTTTTCCATCAATTTCTACTAGAATCCATCAAGATGCTAGCTAGGCAGAATTTGTTGAAACTGGCGGTCACACTCACGCCCTATGGACTAAGAGAGAAATGGTGCAATTGAGGTTTGTCGTGTGCACATACACATATAACTATGATTGTTCCTTAGGGCGGTCTCGATGCAGAGTTTCACCTTCCCGTTTCTAAGGCGTGAAACTTAGCATAAAAGGGTTTTTCCTCGGTGCATTGTTTCATTGCATGGTTTCATATAATTATTTTAGCATTTTTGTGGGTCCCACTATTATCTTTTTCCTTCCCTTCTTTCCAGCCGTCAGCAACATTCACCTGGGCATTCAGTCGAACACCCTTGGGGCACTCATCTATCCTCCAAGGCAGGCACGGGACCGTTGGGGCAGTTGACGAGTAGGCACAGTACGAGCAGACGCACTTGCCGGAGATAATGAACGCTTGCAGCTCGCTACCGCGGCTGGGGAGCACGCACGCGGCGTCGCGGCGGCGGAGCTCGCGCCCGCGTGCTCCCCGTCCGCGTCCGTGTTGGTGGAGCGCTCGCGACCAAGGTCCCGCGGCCGTGCCTGCTACGAAGGTCCCGCGGGAGGAGCTGCGCCGCGGCGGACCGGTGGCCTCGCCCGCGCGTTGGAGGTCCCATGGGAGGAGCTGCGCTGCGGCGGACTGGCGGCCTCGCTGGCGCGTCGGAGGCTGCGGATGGCTGAGCGGCAGCGGACCGACGACGTCGCCCGTGCGTCGAAGCCCGCGGAGGAGGTGCGCCGCGGCAAACTCCAATCTCAGGCCGCAAGCTCGCCCCGCTGGCGGTGTCGGCCGCGCGCGCTCGCGGCCCGCGTGAGGCGTGACGGAGCTCGCGCTCGCAGAGTCGAAGGCCTGCGGAGTCGCGACGAAGAAGGCACGGTGCCGGAGAAGAAAAACGGCCTCAGTGCAAGCAAAAGTTTTGGAAACAGTGCAGATAAGGCCATGAAATAATTTTTTTCTCTCCCCAGTTTTATGAAAAAAAACTGATATGACACCCTATAAATATGTATGAACCCCGTTGAGACTGATTTAAGTCAGCTGATTTCGGCTTATTTAATACTAACCCCGTTGAGACTAAAGTCAGTTGATTTTGGTTGATTCAACAGTATTATGTGAGAACACCATCTGGGTAATTCCAAACTGCTATACATAAAGGAAATGCTAATAATTCGTGGTTCACTGAACGAACTGGCAGCCTTCATCTTCCCATAATTTATGACAATTACTTGGAACCACACGGAGTTCCAAATATACGACTGACCTTGCTAATCTTGCTGCATCGCCTATAGGTTCCCTGTTTTGATGTAATGTACACCTATCTCTAAAATGGATTTTTAGAATTGTCTTAAGCCAATCTTCTGAATTTTGATCAAATTTGTAGAAAAAAACATTAAGATTTTATGTTATCAATTTGGTATCATTAAATATATCATAGAAAATATTTTTCATAAGGTGCTTATTTCATATCATAGATACTGTTACTTTTTCTTATAAAGTTAGTCAAACTTAAAAAAATGATCGATTCTAAGAATTGATTTATTCAGAAACAGATGAAGTATACCACTACAACTAGAGGGTTTTTGTTGTTTCCAACGCGTAGCAACTTTAGTTGAACCTGAACGATAGCTTCAGTGGAGGCGATGAGCATGTACCTAGTGTAGAATATATTTCTCGGAACGTGACATGTTATTGAATTTAATGTGACAACATATAAATGCACAAAACATATAAATGGACAAAATAGCGTTCTGGTGGAGGTAAGTTGTGTAGTGTAAATAATAATTAAATGTGTGTATGCGTGTTTGACAATGCAAAATAACTTCCGGTGTTGGAAAAAAAATTAATGAGCACCATCCCTACAAGGACACCGTGTGTATGTATGGTGACATGTGGCCTATAGGACATCTGATTTACTTTTTAACCATGCGTACGTTTAAAATAAAATCGTTGTCCACATATCAGTTACCCAGTCTGCACCACGTCCTGGTAGAGATGGTCCTCAGTTCTCGCCGATTTTTTTCTGTAAGGATGCATACCTTTTCGTAGAAAAATAAAAAGATACACACCGGCGTATCCATGGTTGTAATGTGCCTCTTAGCGGCGTGTGTGATTATACATTTCATAGAACGAACTGAGCAGTAGTCAAACGATACTAGATCATAGATTACGTATCTAGTGACAGTGAGATCCCTATAGTAATATATGGCCATTATCGACATTTATCATCTCGGCCTTTTCAGAGGTGTCTGACGCCTAGCTTTTTGATTCAAGTGGGAGCGACTAAGTTAGAAGCACTGGTCAGTGCCACTACGTACAGCAAGTGGGAGCTAGTGTGTACATTTATTTGGTCTTTCCTTGTCATCTTACTTTCTCTGTAAATCAGCTTCTCTGATTTGGCGAGTGCTACACACGACGGTACGTGCAAGTGGGAGCTGTGTGTACATGTTAGAGAATAAATCATTATATGATGCTCGTGTCATCATAGACCTTTTTTTTTTTTTTTTTTTTGCGAAGAGTGTCATCATAGACGTATATAATCGGTTTCCAAAAAAATCTAGAGAAAACTCTATGCGTCGATCAAAGACAGCCTTCAGTCCCGATGGGGTTTTGTTTTGTCTTATGCAACTTGCTGATATGTGCTTCCGGAGTTCACCAAAGGAGTTGGTTGTTTGCAGGTGGCGTTCCCTCAAGAGCTAAGTGTTGGGTGTAAATTGTCAAGCCGGCGCCTGCATTTTTGTTTCTTTCCTCTTATTTTAGTAGGTTCTTCTGCGATTAACTGGTCCGCCCGCTCAGGGTCGTATGGCCGCCCATGTAAACTTCACATACCGGCTTGCTGGGACCAGTGACTGAAAATCAGGTGGGGATCAATTTGATCCCCGTCGTTGCCTTAAAAACTGCTTGTGATGGTATGCCATCATCTTATGCTGTAAATGGTTCGACAGTCTTTGGCTAATGCTAAAAGAATGGGGCCTTCACCCCTATAAAACTCTAAAAACTCCATGCGTCTGGAATGAAAGATACGACGCTGGGTTTAGTTATCAAATGCAACGCTTTGGTACGTTGCAATTTCGCATCATCATCTAGCTCCGGGTGGTGGGGATGATAATATAGGCTGCGATAATATGATGCCATATATAACATAAATTAATATGGTAATACTATATATTGTGACAAAGTAGACCGTTACAAATCACAATAGTAGTTACCTCTTACAATGTCCCTCGGCGACTACGATCCTCCATCTTGTTAAAGCGAATTATCACATCGTCAGTTGGAATTGCAGCCAAAAAATCCTTGTTGTACCAAGCATATAATACAATCATTACGATTTCTCAGTAACAATTCTCAATTAGTGTTTTCCTCATCAAAATTTATCTCATCTCATGAGATCCATGAAGTCTGTTGAATAATACGGTTAGTGTTTGCTACAAAGACACAACATCTTCATCTCTTCTTGCTCTTGAAGTGTCTCCATTATTATTCTTATCATCGCGCAGCTGGTGGCAATTTCCTTTTAAAGAACCCTACCAATTTGCTTTGATTGCCTATCAAATTAGTTATCATAAAAAATATAATAGAGCTAATGTGCAAGCCGTACTCAATTAGTAAACTGGCATACACGACACATACCTGGCATCGTACGGAGGCCAGGCCACGAAGCTTTTTGCCGCCGCCGGCTGCCCGCCTGGCACTAGGATTTGCCCACTTGTGTGCGTGCGCCGTGCCGCCAGGCTGCATCGGAGGCGCATTTTGGACCTTTGACTGATAAGGAAACACGATGGGCTCAGGATATAATTGGACTGCTGCTAATGGGTTGTTGGCCTGCCGGGTTCTAAAGAATTTTTGCCGGGGTCTCCCCACGGCAAAAACTTGAGCGCGTACACGTACGAGGTACGACAGCATAGTCGTCGGTGTCGGAGGACCCCGTCGACTGAACGTAGCTTCGCCACTGGGATGATTCACAAGAGACACCTGTTAGCTGCCAACTGTCATTCAACTGTCAACTTCGACAAACAAGCATTGCCAAGATGTCAGGGAAAAATTGCTTCCACTAAGTTTTTTTTTTTTTTTACAAGACTGGATGTGCCGAGGCTTCCACTAAGTAGTTTCACGTATAACTCGGATTAATAGCTTCCACTAGCATCTTGGGCTACTGTATTAGGTGGTGTTTGGTTCATAGGGACTAAACTTTTTTTTAGTTTTAGAGACTAATAAAAAAAGTCCCTTCAAGATAGTCTTTTAGGGGTTAATAGAGGAAAAGTCTTAAAAAGTCTCTCCTTGTTTGTTTTGGTAGAGACTAAAAGGGACTTTTTTTTAGTCCCAAGAACTAAAAAGTCCCTAAACCAAACAGCCCCTAAGAATTGAGCTTCGATCTCCATTCAAAAATCAACAGAAATTATCGGTATATATTCAGTTCAGTGTATATGCTGCTTGACCAAATCAAGCTGCCTAATTTTATAGTAATCATGCATCATTATAGAAACTTAGACGTCCACACCGCTGCCATGGTTGTGATGCCAAGGTGTGAACCATCCAACTTAGTTTGAGATGACTGATGAGCAAATAAGACTATGCCAGTTGCCAGATACACCTGGTTGGTCCGGGATCCATCTCACTTTTGGATTATTATGTCCAGATTATACGTAAGAACTCAACTGGAATGATAAATACATACAAAATAACCCAAGTGCTAGAGTATATCAACAATTCAAACAATTAAGGAGGCCCATGCACCATGCATGCTTGGACGGTGGTGTCGCTGCACGTTTTCTTCTTGTTGCCTTTGTTTGTTCATAGTGATTTGGCTATTGTCTGCGCATTTGGTTTGATTTTTGTCTTATAGTATATATTTTACTTGTGGTGGTCTGAACATTCAATTGGGCAGGTGCGTTGATGATATAGAAGCGTGTGTAGAGATTTTAATTTCTTTGAGAAAAATAAGACAAAGTATGAAAAAATAATATCCAAATCAACACAGAGATAGCTGATGATCAAGTAGTAATAATGCAAGTGTGGTAGTAGGCAAGTGCATCTTTGTTACGACTAACACAGTGCAAAAGCATGAGAAGATCTCAAGAATTTTGAAGTCTCAGGGAAAGGGATGTCGCCACAACCTTCGTGCATCTTTATGTAGCATGGGGCACGTCTATTTGAGGACGAAGCTAATAAATCGAACTGGGGAATGATGAGATGGGGGCTAGATTTTTGTGTTAGCTGGGGTGTGTACTTGGATGGGGGGGAGGGAGGTGCACCATGCTCGGAAAGACTAGTCGTGCAAGAAAGAGTGTTGCCACTAATGTTGATTCCTTCCTCCTACACACCATATCGAGAGAGGATGAGAGCTCTTCCTACAACGTGAAGCATCATGGATCACCCGATGCTAGAGGAGCTTGTCGCCTCAAGCAGGCCTCTGCTTCTAGCTCTATAGTAGCTTCATCGAATGATAAGCCTCTTTTTTTTTTTTTTTTTTTTTTTTTTGAAACAAACCAAGGCAGGGGAGCTGCGGTTTATATTAAAGAAGATAAGCTCGGGCCCGAGCACAAACGGAACAAATGGCGGCGACAAACAACAACAAACAACGACCACAGGCGACAACAAGACACAAACAAAGACACTACGACTACCAACAAAGCTACGGCGATGAGAACAAACACACAACCACGACCACATCAAACCCTACAACACATTACGCGAGGCAATA
Organism: Hyparrhenia diplandra; assembly: GCA_015847255.1. Taxonomy (NCBI): domain Eukaryota; kingdom Viridiplantae; phylum Streptophyta; class Magnoliopsida; order Poales; family Poaceae; genus Hyparrhenia; species Hyparrhenia diplandra. Next base: position 184,087 of record JADLZK010011454.1, on the reverse strand, counting down.
AGACCTCCGCCACACAACCTCCGCCACAAGCTTCCGAGAAGGTAGGACCCTTTAAACCCAACAACGATTTGAGGATATCCGGCGGCAACAACTCCTTCAAACAGTCTGCACGTCTTGAATTGCGTCGTCATCAAGCTTTCCATCTTTCCCAACAATGCCCAAATCATCTAACACCTTTGCGTCGTGCAAGGCGAGCACTTCGGGGCGGCGAAGACTTGTCGTAGGATTTACGTCGGCGTCTTGTTGTAAGGGGTGGTGGTGAAGGGGGTGAAAAGGAGGACTTGCCATGCCATGCTCCATCCTAGATGTGGTAGACAAAGAAGATGTTCCGTCATCGCGGATTCTCCATCACCGGGGGCTCTTTCATTGAGCTCGGCCATAGAATGCGTGGGGCGTCTCCGGTGGTGATAAGAAATATTGGTTCACCTATCACTTCGAGACAACTTCCTCATCATCGAATGCGTCCTTCACTAGAACAATATCCTCAATAGGGGTGACAACATCTAGCAACGTCTCCACCATTCTGATTAGGGGGGTGTCAATGGCGCCGCAATGGCTTGCTCGCTATCTTCTCACCAATGATGGAATCTACACCGACACACATGTTTCCTCACGAACCAAAAGAGTCGGTAGACTTGCAAGCCTCTGAGAGGGGAGGATCACCGGCGTCGGAGCGCCAAACGAGGAGAACAAGGGCCGAAGAGCTCAGCCATATTGGAAAGGGAAGAAAGCTCTCCGGATGACTCTACATGGGGACCAACTAGTCTAGTCATGTCAACATTGAGGTCCTCGCTTGATAGCTCGCATGCTTCAAATGGGTGGCCACACGTGCTAGCCATAACTTGATAGATGAAATCATCTCATCTGGGCCTCACCAAATCCTCTAAATTGGTTATCTGTTGTTGAAACTCGGCGTAGTGTCTCGGCAATGGTGCAAGCATGGATTGGGGATCGAGAATAACTGGAGCTTGAGGCGCATGATCTTTGTAGTCACATACATCCTTCCCTTGCGTGGGAGAAGTGATTTGTGGAGGCAATGTCGGAGTGCAAGGCGGCTTGAAGAGGGGCGCAACCACAACATCAACCCAACTACGAGCTAGTTGGGGTGGTGAAGGACGGGTACCGGGGAGAGTGGGCGCGCAGGGGGGGAGCGAACGATGGGGCAATCTTTGCTCCGATGACCAGGTCGACGACAACGGATGCAACGGAATGAATCCCGACATGAGCGCACAAGATGGTCACTAGCAAGACAACGATAGCACACCCACGAGCCCATTTGCTTGAAGGCAATACTACGCCGGACTTGGAAGGTGATGACGCTTCTCGAAGCAACGTGAGCGACCGTCCGAGGCGGCTAGCTTTCAAGGTTGGCTTGAACCACCGCAGGATGTGTTAGATGACGGAGGTGGAGGCGACATAGCTTTGAATCAATAGCGACTGAAGACTTGGTTGGAGTTGGAGGTCGCCGCTGCCAGCGATAATAGCGACTTCAAGAAGCGCGATTTGCGGTAGGCAACAACACGAGATCCGGCGATTGAGGCGGTGAAGGTTGGCACGTGATGGAGGTGATGTTGTTCTTGACGCCGCGATTTAGGCGCGCGCCGGCGCCGGCGGCGGCAACCAAGACGAGGGCGGCGACCCTACATGAATCGGCTGCCGTCGGGCGGCCGGCCCGCGTGGAGGCGAACACCAAAGTGGAGTGGAGGTGGGTGGCCGGGCGGCGTGGAGGCAATCTGCCTGCAGCAATCCGGCGACCGGCCGGCGTGCGGATGGGCGACTTCGAGTCGAGCGGCGGCACGGGACGGCGTCGGCGTGGAGGTGGTTAGCTACCGGTGAAGCAAGGCTGCCGTGAAAGCGAGTGCCTCGGCGTGGAGGCGAACAGGCGACTGGCGCGGAGATCTCCCCCGTCGCCTTGCCCGTGCGGATGAGCTTCGTCGCCGAGCCCCGTCCACACTTGCTCCGACCAGATCCCGGTGTGTGCTCATCGCCCGCGGAGGGCAAGACGTGGACCTGGGCGGGACGGCGGTGGTTCGCGGTCTCCGCGGCCGGCGGTGGCGGGATTTCGTCTCGGCCTTCTCGGCCGGAACTCACCGGCCCAGCTCTTGTATGGCCCCGGGCGGGCTCTACATCCCTTCCGTGAGGTCGAGGCTCCGGATCCGGGCGGCGTCGGCGGTCGGGTGGCGGGATACGGGGCGCAAAGGCGGCGGCGGTGGAGGTCGAGGTGGGCTCTTTTTTGAACTTTCCTCAGCTGAGTTCCCTCTTTTGGTTCACATGATAAGCCTCTTTAGAGACCACCTGTGGGAGCACCCGCGCTCTTCTAGAGAGGAACATGTATCAATCCATCACACCGCTTCGGTTGGTCATGAGAGCCTTGGGTGCCATCTTGATGCTCCCCTATTGAAGAGTGTAGCCACAAGTAGCCCCCAATGTGCCACTTGGTGAACAACAAACTTGTCTCCGTTGTCGCATGAACTAGGGGCATGCCTAGGCCCAACATGCTTCCCTAGAGCCCTCTCAATCTTGGAGTGGGCCCCATGCTTAGTTGACACTAGTTATGCATGCATGTGTATGTCGCCGAGGTATTACACAACTCGACCAAGGACAAAGATTCTGTGCTACCCGACGCCTCAAGAGCTTCATCGGCGAGTGCTCCGCAAGATGGATTCTTCATTCATACGACAACCTCCCAAGCAACCGGTAGCCACTAACGGCGTGTGCTCCCCGTTGTGGAGCAAGGGTCTAGCGACACAAAGCTTCTCTAAGGTCTAGCGTCCAAATGAGGTGAAGTCCTAATCATGTAGTGTATGACAATGACAAAGGATTTTAACGGCTATCACATCAACAAAGAAGACCTACCAGGAGCTCTTCAACGTTGGGTCAAGCGTTTCCAATGTAGCAACACTCCACGCACCTAAACAGGAAGAGGGTCTAAAGGGTCATAACTCTGGTGACCCTAGTCGACCCTAGGGTCACCCCGTCCGCCACCACATCTACGCTCGCCTCGCTCTACCATCATGGCGTCAAACCCCAAAGAGTCAAAGAGATCATGTTGTGCTTTCATCGCCGCTCCGCCCGAGTTCACAAGCTTTCGTCACCAAATCTAGTCCATCCTATGGTCGTAGTTGGTCAGCCATCTGCATATAGGTGTTTGTTGATAAGAAACAAAAGAAGACAAAATCTGGCAGGAACATACTACTATATGACAATGAAAATGCAAAAAAAAAAAAAAAATGGTGTCATATTCTACATTTGAAGCAAACATAGAGAAATTTGATAGATATTTATTTTTGGCTGCAGAGTACATATTGGACCCTAAACCTTTTATTTTCGGACTGCAGAGTAATATAACCAAACAAATCTTTGCTCTAAGAGAGAGAGAGAGAGAGAGAGATCTTGGCCCCCCAAACCAAACAATGGGCTACAAATTAGTTGGGAAATGCAAATATGATGTTAAACTATGATATATTATACTAAAGACCGAGCGTAGCTTGGATGACTGTTGGCTAGGGTGTTCGTCCAGCCCGCCTGAGTTCGATCCCTGGATCGAACAGGTGCTTCACACCACAGTCTTGGCTCGCATTTTTCCGAGCGTTTGCCTCCTCGCATGGAACGTTGAGGGAATGCGATGCGCCTCGTCGTCTATGGAGTCAGTAGATTCTGGTGATCCTAAAAACGCAATCTTCAGTTTGTGTGTAGTTGTAGATCTGATTGTATACACGGGTGACGTATGTGTAGTGTGCATGTATCGTGTTTAGAGGCAACTAAAAAAACTATGATATTACCGAGAGATGCTCACGGTAGCATTTAGGCTATATGTTTGCCATGCCTTCATGCAAATCCGACTCCCTGGCGTAGAGGAGGCAGAGTCAATTAATAAAGCTAAAAATAATTATTTCATCAGTTTCTAATTTATATGAAAAACAATTAAATAAACAGTTTTTTGCTATAGCGTATATCCCATATATTTGGGGCGCAGTCGATCAGAACCCTTCATGTGTAAAAACAACACCTGTACACACCTAGAAACATGACGATTGACGAAGCAGCAATTGGATCATCTCAACAAGGGATGTGGGCCGGGGGAAACGAAAATCAGAGCAAATCATAGAAATATATACGGGCACTCATCACCAGTCTCAGCCTTAAGCCGGCGCGCTCGTGGTCTTGGTCTCACGCGGGGCCCTCCTTTTCGCCGGCACCGCCTCCAGGCCGCCGTGAGCTCTGACGATGGCGACCGGCGCGTAGGTGCCCATGATCCGGTCCCAGGAGACGAAGAACGGCTGCGCGTAGTTGCAGCCGGTCCCGCGAAGCTGATGATGGAAGTCGTGGTACGCCGTGTTGTTGGCGAAGAGCAGGTGAAGCGGGTTCCCAGGGAGCAGCATCCCGGAGTGGTCGTCGATCGCCTTCACCGTCGCGAAGGAGAAGAAGCACGCCGACGTCCACGGAGACATACCTGACACGGCCAGCGCCAGCGCGCCGCCGGCCGTGTCCAGGATAAGGCTCTCGACGGGGTGGTTGTACTGCGCCGCGTACGGGTACGGCGCCACCAGCCGGTGGTGCCAGGAGTGCACGTGGCGGTAGAGGAAGCGGTTGCTGTGCATCAGACGGTGCCAGAAGTACTGCCAGGTGTCGAACACCGCCATTGCCACGATGAACTGCCACGAGTGCACGATGATCGCCGGAGTCGTCGCGCCGGTGCTGCTGGGGGCGGCCTCGCGACCATCTCTGGTTACCTGCATGCGTTGATTTCAAACGGATCGGACCACACACAAACGACGGTAGATTTGCAGATAATATAAATATGGAACGTCGACAGTAGCTAGCATCGATGATGGTATGTGGTTTACAGTGAAGAATGCGAACGCGATGGCTGCCTGCGTCAGGTGCTGGAGGAGAACAACTCGGATGACCTCGCGCTTGGGCACGAGATTCTTCATGTCCTCTTCCTCCCTCGAGTGCAGACGGTACTTCTCTTGTCAAGGATAGCGTAGAGACAGGATGTAATCCAGTACATGGCTATAGGCGCAACTACGGCCACAATCTCGTCGCTCATCGTGGAGAGATGGAGATTCTTGGGTTTGATTGTGGGAGGGAGAGGTCGCCGAGCTGCGCCGGCCGGTGACGGAGATGGGCCTTAAATAGTCGCGTTTGGCTCTCTGACACAGTAGAGACGGCTGGCTATTCAGACTTCAGACGTACTTGCATTGGCCGTTGCTTGGCTTGCTGACTTCTGGTCGCCGAGACAACTGATGTACTACGCTAAGTGCTGATTTACACTAAAATTTTAAAAGTACACCAACGCTATAGTCTTTGTAAAACAGTTCATTGTGCTCTGGACTGGAGTTCTGCCGGCTGAGGTGATCTTGAAGCTGTCAAAGGAAGAAACAAATGCATGTGGAAGACGTTGGATGAATCTGATGCTGGTGAACAAGTCTGTCTGATGAATGTCCCACACTACTACATTTTGAAACCGCCATGGTAAATATATTAACCGTGACGGTTTTTGTAATTGGCCCGCCACGGATAATCGAGGCTCAAACAACCCATTCCCCCAGCCCAATAACTATTCCCTTGTATATATACACATGAGTTGGAACCCTAATCCCTAACTCCCAGTGCCTCCCCTAACTCAACTCTCTTCTCTCCCGGTCCCACCGTCACCCCTTCTCCTCCCGACACCCCTTCTCTCCCCTCCCGTGGCGGCCCCTCTCTCGGCGCCGAGTAGGGGCGGCTCCCTCCGCGGCTCCCTCCACGCGTGCGGGTATGCCCAGCGGCGCCGCCGCCCGGCGCGCCAAATCCGACGGCGGCACATCCACCACGGCGTCGGCGGTCATGGCGGCCTTGGCGCAGCTCCGGCGGCTACGGCGAGATCGGCGCGGCTCGAGGCGGCGGTGGCCCTCCCGGCACCTCCATGCGGCGGCAGAATGTCATGGCAGCGTAACGGCGCTCCGGTGGCGGCGGCGAGATCCAGCGGCGGGCTCCCGGGGCGGCGGTGGACCTCCCGGCACCTCCATGCGGCGGCGGCGGCCCCCCCCAGGATCTCGCCCCGATGGCCGGATCCACGCGGTGGCGGCCGGATCCGCAAGGGCGGCGGCGGATCCCAGCACCTCTATGCGCCCCCCTTTGCACCTCCATGCGGCGGCGCGGCCCGATCCAGCGACAAAAAGGTGGATCCCAACCGCACCCTCGATCCGGCTTCCCACCACGATTCAACTCCCGGGCGGCCGGAGCTCGAAACCCTTTTCTTTTTAATTTTGTTTTCTGAACTTCCGTGGCGGTTTTTGGTGTCGAAAACCGCCATCGAAAATGGATCGATTTTTCGGTGACCCTAGCTGGGTGTCGGTTTTTATGTTGTTATTTTGTGTGAACCTGTGTTGGTGGCAAATGTGCCTGGCAAGTGTGCCAATGATGTAATAAGGGAAGGTATAACCCACCTGAGAACTAAAAATGTTACATGGTCCTTGCTATCAATGCAATGACAGGGGCTTGGCCCTTTAATTCAAAAAAAAAAAAAAACAGTTCATTGTTTTAAATGTACTAATCCTGTAATCCATGGGTCACTAAGAATTCAGAAATGAAAAGTCAATATATATCTCCCATATATCTTCAAGTTGTACACATGGATGAGTAGCCAGTAGAGGGCGATCGGCAAGGGGATGGATGCAGTAGTAGCTCCTCGAGGCCCATATTTAAGGTCTCCGTATTTTTTTTTTTTTTTTTTTTTTTTGAGGGAATAAGGTCTCCGTATTTAATTAAGGTCCGCTGTGCACAACCGGCTTCATGGTATGGCCTTCTCGTCGTCGAGCAAGCGAAGCGAGCACCCTTATCCGGCAATGGCGCGTCTCCTGCTCCTCCCGTCAAGAAGGTATACACGCTTCTTTGTGTCGCCTGCTTGTCCGTACTAATACGCTCTTTCAGGCCTTATTGCCATCATGTCTTGGAGTGTGCAAAACTCTTACTGCTGTCGCGCTGCGCAGGTGCTGGTGCAGGCCGGGGTCTCGTCCAAATGCAATTGCTCAGCATCGAAGCTCCGCATCATCCTCGCGCGGAGCTCTTCCTCGACGGCGCGGCCCGCGCTCCTCCCTCACGGGCAGCCCACGCTCGTACTCGTATCTCGATTTGGGAGAGTCCTTTGACCTGTATCCGTCCCGAACAGGATATATAACTTTGAGTGAAATGCACGCTGTGTCAAATATATGTCGTGGACTTAAAACCATCCATCCAAACCCCCGAACTTGCGAACCCGTTCACCCCAGGGCTAACCTGGTTTTGCATGGCTTGCACGGCGGTTTTGCATGGGCACTGAGCGATGCTGGCGTCGGTGATGACATCGGCACTCTTTTTAGGAAATTGATATCTTTTTTATTCGGGCTCCAAATATAGCGAATAACATATCAATTTTGATTGTCTTGATGAGCTCTTTGCAATGGTATACTCCGTTTTGTTATTTGAGATAATTTTATTTCATGTAAAATTATAGAATGAATAACATATCACTCATTCTATAGAAATATTTAATTTTACAAATTCCACTGGTGATATTTTTAAAGTTTACTTAGCGTCTGGGCGACGCCGGCGTGATGCAGGCGCAGGTGCAGCTAGCAGATGCATGCATGCATCGGTCGGCGGAAGCGGAAGCGGAGCACTAGGCGCCGCGCGGTGGGTGGCCCGATCGATCATCTGGACGACGTATCGGATGGGCATTGTCGCTGCCTATTGCATGCTCACATGCATGCATCGATCGGATAATACGACACACATTTGTACGTGTCATCTAAGGTTTTGAAACTCTTGTAAACCTCCGGCAATCTTAATCAGTCAGTTGCACCTTTTTTAGAGAAAAGGGTTTCCCCCGCTTTTATATTTCAAAAAGCAACATCATTCCATTACAGTTCCAGCGTTCAAACGCACTAAAAGAAAAAACATGAAACCACAATAAGGTCTATTACAACCAGCATCAAAGCCATTTATCTAGTGAGACTCATAATGGCTAAACCCAAACATCAATTATCTAGTGAGACTCATAGTGGCTGAACCCAAGCGCTGCGCAACCGATGGATCCAATTCTGATGTAGTACTGGTTATCTCCGGCGTCCATGTCAATTGTGGCAGTAAGCTTGCTCGGCTCTCAATTGTCTGATGAACTCCTCCAGCTTTGTCCTTGCATCTGGTTTGTACAGCGGCAACCACCTCCTTATCATTCCTCCAATTCTGAACAACAGCTTGTTCATTCCTGTCCAGACCAAACCCTGAAAGCACATTTCATTTCTTAACTTCCAAATTGACCAGAGGACAGCTGAGGTTATGGCATTCAAAAACAATGTTACGCTTATGCGAAATCCACAGTCCGGCTACAGACTCAAATGAGTCACCAAGACTAGTATTAAGCAACTCATTAACAGTATTCCAAACATACTTGGCAACAAAACCATTAAAAAGATGTGTAAGATAGATTCATTCTCAGAGCAAAAAGACATGTAGGATCGTTGACAGGCCTTCTCTTGGCCAGGTTGTCTCTTGTTAGCACTCTATTATTGGAAAGGAGCCACAAAAACACTTGGACTCGAGGAGGAATAGTTAGCTTCCAGACTAAACTAACAAACCTGGGAATAACTCCCCTGTGATTAATCACAGCATATAGGGATTGCACAGAGTATTTACCAGTGGAAGTATAACTCCACAGGATGTGGTCATCCTCCTCAGTCAAGTGCACACTTTCCACAATACTATAAAGCTCAAGCCACGAATTCATGATTCTAGGAGAAACAGTTCTTCTAAAAGAGAGCATCAAGTTTTCTTCATCCCATACATCACTTATAGTTTTTCCCTGTTGCTCATTAATGACATATAAAGGCCAAAACATAGTAGCTAAATTAATGTTGCCAAACCAAACATCCTCCCAAAACCTAATTTTCTTGCCATTCCCAACAACCCAGCGAATACCCAACTTAGCAGCATTAATGGCCCAAATAACCCCCTTCCAGAAGGGGGAAGCATTCAAATCTGGGGTACAGAGAACATTTGGTTTGTTGGTTTTATATTTAAAGTCAAGGATATCCTTCCAAATAGCATTATCACTAAGTTGATATCTAAAGATCCAAGCTCCTAGGAGAGAGAGGTTTAAACTTCTCAAGTCCAAGACTCCCAGACCTCCTACTTCCTTTTTTGAGACACTAACTGCCAATTAGCCAGATGATATTTGTGGTGTTCAGGGGTATCATTCCAAAAAATGCCCCATATGAGAATTTATCATATCAATAGCCCACCTGGGAAACTTAATGACAGAAAGAAGGTATATAGGAATGCTTGATAAGCAAGCTTTTAGAAGGGTCAGTCTTGCAGCATAAGAGAGAAGTCTGCCCTTCCAACCTGCAATCCTCTTAATGATTTTATCTATGATTGGTTGCAGGTCCTGTTTCCTAAGTTTAGAGAAATGTAGGGGAACCCCTAGGTATTTAATAGGAAATCACTTTTCTTGCAACAGAAAATCTTGGCAAACTCATTAGCCTCCTCCTCCTCTATCCCAATAGTTAGGAGATCACTCTTGTCATAGTTTATTCTCATGCCAGACATTTGTTCAAAAGCAAACCAGCATCCATTTCAAATTACTAGCCTTTTCCAAGTCAGCCTCTAAAAATAGTAAGGTATCATCCGCATACTGTAAACTAATTATGCCACCCTCTCTAACCTGAGGTAATAAACCAGAAATCAAGTTCACCTTGGCAGCTTTCATAAGCATCCTAGTGAAAACATCCGCTACAAGATTGAAAAGGATTGGAGACAAGGGATCCCCTTTGTCTTAGACCTTTGCCCGGTTTAAAATAAACACTATTTTCATTATTGATTCTAATACACAGGGAACCACCTTTGACCACCTTAATGATCCAATGGATCCATTTCTCCCCAAATCCTCTAGATCTGAGCATTTCCTCAAGAAAGCTCCAACTTACCCTATCATATGCCTTCTCATAGTCCAGCTTAAGCAGGACACCTTTTTCTTTACTTCTATTGACTTCATGAATAATTTCGTGAGCCGCCACTACACTCTCAAGAATATACCTGCCTTTAATAAAAGCAGTTTGATTTGGTGCAATAAGCCTATCCGCAATGCCAATCAGCCTATTATTAAGCATTTTGCCAAAAATTTTAAAACTGCAGTTTAGGAGGCCGATAGGTCTGAACTTCTTTAGGATTTTTGCATCAGGCTCCTTAGGAATCAGAGTTAACATACCATAGTTTATTCTGTCCAAATTTAGATTCCCAGCTTCAAAGCTGTTAACTAAACTCATCAAGTCATCCTTAATTACCTCCCAAAAGGTTTGGTAAAATAAAAAAGGAAGTCCATCCGGACCAGGGGCCCCATCAGGATAAGACCCAAAGACAGCTTCTTTTACTTCAGCTTCAGAGAAATGAGCCTCTAAGGCTTCATTTTCTAAAGGAGACACTTTCTCCTCGCTACTCCAAAAATCCTCATCAAGATGTACACTACTGCTAGGTTCTTTACCAAACAGGGATTTGTAAAAATCCACAGCATGGCTCAACAACTTATCATTTTCCTCCACCCAACCATCCTCAGTTTCTAAGCCCACAATTCTTTTCTTCCTATGCCTTTGATTAGCCACAGCTTGAAAATAAGCTGTGTTCCTATCCCCTTCAGTGATATTTCTATCTCTAGATCTTTGCTTCGCTTTAATTTCTTCTAACCTCCAAATGGCTTCAAGCTGAGCAGTGATTTCTTTCATTCTCTCTTTCTCAACATCACTAAGCGCTCTTTCTTCTTGGAGGATATCATACATATCGAACTCCACAAGGAGTTGTTGTTTTTCTTTCCTAATGCTAGCATTAATATTCAAGGTCCAACCCTTGACCTTTTTCCTCACTAGCCTAGACTTAAATTGCCAAATGTCTAAAGGGTCTTCAAACGCACATGGAGTATTCCAGATTTTTTTAATTAGTTCTTTGAAACCTGGCTGTTCTAGCCACCACTTCTCAAATCTAAAGAGGGGTAGGTTTCTTAGGAATCCTATCCCCTAGGTTCAAGACTAGAGGTACATGATCACTCACCCCCTGGCCTTGGAAGTCACAAAAGCTAAAGGAAACTTCTGTTCAAATTGGATAGAGCAGAAGATTTTATCCAAGGCTGCCAAAATAGGAACATCTTGATTATTAGTCCAGGTATAAGACCTGGAAGAATTCTTTAGCTCCACTAGACCCCACTTATCAATCAAATCCTTAAGAGCATCAGCCCATCTCTGATTAATTTGGCCATTATTTTTATCTTCAGGACTTAATGTGATATTAAAATCACCACCTATCACTGTTGGCCCCTCCCAGTTAGCTAGGATTTCCTCCAGTTCAAGGATAAAGTCAGCTTTTCCTCCTCATACGGGAACCATAGACTACAATCAATCTCCAAATAAAGTTATCATGATTATTTTTAACCATAGCCGAGGCATAATATTTCCCCATTTTCCAAGCTCTAACTTCAAACTTAATTTCATTCAAACCTATCAGAATGCCACCAGCAGTACCAGTAGCAGGAAGATAATTCCAAACAAACTCTTTATGAATATATTTTAAAAAAAAGGAGTCCTCAAAAGTCTCTTTCTTAGTTTCTTGAATCCCTATAAAATCTATCTTATTGTCTCTAACAAAATCAGCAATACATTGTAACCTGCCTGTTTTATTCAGGCTTCTAATGTTCCAAAATGCTCCTATCATCATTAACCAACTGTTTATTTTGTTGGGTATTGTCTTCAGAGACAAACTTGTACCCAGGACTGGTTAGCCAGAGCATCAATAACTTTACTGCTACCAGAAGGTTGGCTACATCCTTTAAGAGGAGGAAAAATTTAACATGGTTTCTTCAAACTCATTAGAATTTGGAAGAGTTAACTCAGGATTATTCTCTAAAAACTTTTCTCTACTCATAATCTCTTTTTCTTTTAAGTTGTTAACAACTTTTCAATAGTTAGAGCATCAAGACCAAGATTAATATTCACAGACTGAGCTTTATGAATTAAGGAAGCATTGCTTTCAGAAGCAAAGGACTTTATGTGGTTACCTTTCTCCAGATTCTTCACTTTAGCTCGTTCTTGAGCTTTCATCATAACTGTCATTCCATCTTCTTGTCCTCTTCTTGGTCTAGGCACCCTCTCAACAGGTCCGCATTTCTTCTTCCTCTTTTGTTGATTCTTACTTATCTCAGCTTGGTCTTTGTTGTCAACCAACTCTTCACTTAGCTTCTGCTGCATTCCCACATCTGTCAGAGACCAAGAGTTCTCCACAGTTTCACCTTTGTCTGTCACATCATCTAGAAGATCATACTCCTCATCAGAATCTTCTAGCTCCATTCTCTTCAAGAGTTGAGAACATTCCTCTGTATTACCTTCACTTGCCATCCTTCTGAACTCCTCCCACTTGGCATGTTGTGATTCATCATTTATCAAGCTTAGGAGCTTATTACCCACCAAGTTACAGTCAGAATTTACCATGATATTGGACTCTGGTGTTGAAACCATCACCCCATCCTTAGTTAACACGCTATCCTTGTTATTCAGAAGCTCTTTACTGTTTTTCTCTAAATCATTTTGTAATGGAGTCAACTCCAGTTTCCCATCATCTCTCACTGTATCATTAGATCCCCAAGGATTCAGATCCTTGACATCTATAGTTTGCTCAGCTTTATATCCTTCACTATTCCTCTTTTCCTCAGAGTTGTTGACTTGATAGCTTCCAGTCATAGAACTGGTGTTACTACCATCTGTTGTAACCATCTTACCATCATTAGTCTTCATCATAGAGAACATTAGATTAGTCTGAAACCCATCCTCATATGATGTAACTGTCTTGGCACCTATTTTTGCAGTGATTCTGTTGTTTGGTGTATTACTGTTTGAGCTTCCCACCTGAAATTCAGAAATCAGTGGCTTTTCAACTCCTGCATCTTCTTCCTCACCCAAATCATCATCTTCCTCCTCATTGTCCTGGTCATCTTTCCCATCATTATTGTCATCATTATCCACTCCAGTACCATCATCTCTATCACCATCCAGTCCTTCTACCAGCAGAGACACAACAAATATTTCTTTTCCCATCTCAAACAATCTGTTGGTAGGGATCTTCATGGGGTCTTTGCAAGATATCTTGATTCTTATATGCTCGAAGAAGGATTTGAATATTGAGGGCCAGTCAACCTCAACCAGCAGCCCAAAGCTTGATGCTATTTGAGCAAAGGTTTTCCAATGATAGAACTTAGGTGGAATCCCAGTGACTTGTATCCAGACTTCTTGCAATGTACTGTAGGGCTCTAACTCTCCCTTCCATTCCAACACCTCAACCTGTACTCCCTCCTTCCTTAGATTAAAAGAAGGGTAGTTTTTAATGTCAGCAACTCTCTTGTTTGGTGGGAACCTGACTAAGAACCTTCCAGCCTCTAACTCTCTGATCTGCCATGGCCAGTCCTTAGTGTATATATCAGCCAACTCCTTCTCCAATTCAGATTTGGTAATGTTGCCTGCCTTCACCTTAACTATTCCACAGTTGCTCATGTTTAACCACTTGGTAGCATCAGCATTAGGAATCTCTAAGTGATAAAATCCCAACCCCTGACTGGCACTACCGAGATAGGTTGCACAAGGGTGATCAGAAACCCAAGCTAAACATTCATTCATATGATGTCCAGGTATCCCACAGATGAAACACACTTTAGGTTTTGTGCAATTACCCACGAAATGCCCGGGGTCTCCACAGTTGTAGCAAATCAGATGCCAGTATCTCGGATCAATCACAAAAGCAGGGATCTCGGCATCGTACCTGGAGCCCGTGCTTGTTGTGCCCCTCTCCTTGGCCGTGGGCCTTGCGAAGGATTTGGGGGAGGTTGGCGCTGTGGAGGCCCTTGGTTGCGCTGTGGGGGTGGTTGCAGCTGACGAGGCGGTGGAGGAGGAGGGGCCTGGCGTTGCTCCTGCCAACCAGCTTGGTTCGGCCTCCCCTGCTCTTGTCTCCCCGTCCCCGGTTCGACCGGCCTGAGGGCGGGGCCGCGTTGAGGACCGCCGGCGCTTCGGTACGCGAGATCCATCTCCCTCCCTCAGCCATCGGACTCTTGAGGGCGTCGGCGTAGGAGCTTCGCCCTCTCTTCGGCTCCACACGTCGGCGTAGTTCACGGACACCGGAGGCTTGTGAAATCGGTCACCACGACCCGCCGGGAAGAGATCCTCCGCTGTGAACTTCTTCTCGAACAGCAAAATCCTTCCTCACCGGGGACAACAAGTTGGAGGACTTGCTATTTGAGGTGTCTAGAACCCTAGGGCTGCGACTTTGGCGGCGGAGGTGAGTCGAAGACCCATAGCTGCCCAAAAAACTCTAGAATCGTTTCCTCCTCTTTGATTTCACCCCTTCTGTCACAACCCTAACCTCGGATGACGCTTACGCCCCTTGAGCCACCGGTTGGTGGTGTGCGCGCGCACTCACTGCCTCGCGGACCCGCCATGGGGCCTCGTGAGTCAACCATGGAGGTGGGTCGGGGCGTAGGGCTCTGTCGCGGCGTGGAAGACTTACATTCTTCGACCTCGGCCGATTTGATTTGATCTCTTCAGTCGGTTGCACCTTATCTTTTCTTTTATAGAAATATTTAATTTTACATGAAATAAAACTATCTCAAATAACAAAACAGAGTACATAATTACAAAGAGCTCATCGAGACGATCAAAATTGATATATTATTTGCTATATTTGGAGCTCCAAATAAAAAGATATCAATTTTGCAAATAAAAAAAAAGAGTGTTGATGTCATCACCGACGTCGAAAGATCCCTACAAGTACCCATGCAAAACAGCCCGGAAAACCGCCATGCAAGCCATGCAAAAATCGGGTTGGGCCCCGGTGAACGGGTTTGCAAGTTCGAAAATTTGGATGGTCGGGTTTCTAAGTCCATGGACCTATTTGACACAAAGACCGCAAAGTTCGTGTACCTATCCGCGTGCATTTCACTCTATAACTTTTTAACACTCTACCGGATTTACACTCTCCATATAGCAGCTTACCGGTTGCCACTATTTTTTTAGCACCCTGTTGCTACAAACCAATACATTTTTAGCACTTTGGCTGACGTGGCACGCCACAGCACACATCCACGCTGGATCTGGAGTGTCAAAAGACTCGAATGCCCCTGGTTCCCACCGTTCCCTTGTCCACGAGAAAACTCATAGACTTTGCATCGGGAGCCCTAAACTATCCCGAAATCCACTAATCACTAATCAGAAAACTCCTCTCTCTGGCACTTTTATGTAAGGAACCCTGGAAGAGAAATAAAATTCCGTTTCTCACCCTTCCCTTCTTCTTCTTCACGGAACAGAGCTGGGACGGACGGAGGGAATCGGGGGGCGGCCGTAGCCCGGCTGCCGGCGGTGAGGGAGGGTTAGCGGGGCACACCCGCACCTGCGCATGGAGGCGCAACTCCGCCCGAGGCTAGGAGCGAGGATCCACCATGCCAGGGCGAGGCTCCGGCCACGGACAGGCGAGAGCGCGAGCCGCACCGGGGCACACGCGAGCCGGCTCCGGCTGCGCGAGCTGGATCCGCGAGCGGGCTCCGCCATGCGCGGGCGCGGGCGGGCATGCGCGAGCGCGGGGCGGCGAGGGCGGGCACGGGCGAGCGCGCCCTGTTCCAGCGGGGCCGCCGGGGCTGGGAAGCAAGAGGTTGCAATAGCTCAGGCGCTCGGGAAATTTCGGGACTAGCAATCAGGCAATGAATTGCATGTAATTTGCCTCGATGAATTGCTTCTTGATTGAATGTAAGCAAGAAAGCAAGCAAGAATTACTACAAGCAATAATCTGTACAAATTGATATCCAATTCAATGAGAAACCGAACTCCAATCTGTAAGCTTCTCGAGGAGGCATCATCATTGCATTTGGTCATTGGCGCATCGAATCGAATGCTATTAGTAGTAGAATCAGTAGTAGCAGCGGCCAACGGGAACGGGCGGCGGCTATAGCCAGGCGTTGCGGACCTGGAGCTCGACGGGGTCGCCGAAGCACTGCACCCGCGCGAGGCAGAAGTGCGTGCAGAACCCGGTCGGCGAGCGCACGCGGCAGGTGCCGAGCAGGTAGCACAACGCGCGCTCACCACCAGCGGACGGAGGAGGCCGAGGACCAGGGGCGGCCGCTCGGCGGAAGAACAGGGGCGGCTGGAACGGACCTTTTTTTAACGAGGCTAACGAAACGGGTATCTGACATTCACGTTAGGGCAGGGGGCAATACCCGTCTTTTGACACCCCAGGTCCAACGTGGACAAGTGCGGTGGCGTGCCACATCAGCGAAAAGTTTAGCTAAATATGTATCGCTTTTTGCAAAGAAGAAGAGTGCTAAAAAAGTAGTGACAACCACTAAGCTGCTATATGGAGAGTGTACATCCGGTAAGGCGCTAAAAAGTTATATCTCCCCTCCAACTCTGTCAACAAATACTAAGTAGTCGGACCTGGTATAGGTATAGATACTAGTGAGGTGGCGCGCATTTGCGCGCCGATAACCTAAGTGAAGGAATCAGGTAATGTGAGGTCATCATCAATCTAGAAAACAATATAGGAGATCGACCCCTGCGCCTTTGTGCGCCGATCTAGAGCTGGGTGAGGGACTATGCTCAGGAAACAAAAACAGGACAAGAAGCAGGTTACAACAATATGCATCGATTAAATAGGCAGTTGACAAATGTCACAAGCAGTTTACAGTTAATATTTTACATATGTAGGTGTCATAACCCATTTATCACTGTATGGTGTAAGATAACTGGAACAACCTCGAACAACTAAGCCAAGGCAGCAGCATACAAAAGAATTATTAGTTATTACAGGGAATATTTTACTCTCGAATTGTCAGCCTTAAGCTCTGAATTTTTGCTTTGATGTGGAATTGTCATCCTCACTGCATGACTCAAAGCTTTGAATTTATGCCTTTTGGAATTGTGTATAGAAGGTGAGCACTTGAATTAAAACTTGTGATTTCAATCTGTGAAGAACTAATACACCTATAATGACAATAAAGAATAAGGTACGAGAAAATAACAATTCAAGCAAAAAAAGAATAAGGATTATTTATGTATTGCTTAAGCACAGTTCAACTATAAATCTTCAGTCTCCAACACACCCTCTGTTACTATGGGAGGGAAAGATGGAGGGAAATTAGAATGTTTGAATCAGTTTTTAAAACTACACATAGTTCAGATAACTATTAATCAACTTTAGACATACTTGAACTTCAAAAGCATATAGGCAAGATGAGTGGTAATTGATCTATTTTTTTTTTCAGCATGCATTCTCTGTGTATCTGATCATGCACCCAATAAAACACCATTTTTCTGAAGATCAGGTATCTGAAAAATAATAATTGGAGTGCCTACCTCATGTTGATACTTGGCTGAGTGTACACTGACTACTGTGTGGAGCATGGAAGCAAAAACATGGATGGATCGACAAGATTCTGTATGGCAGTAAATAAAAACAGTTGAATATTTAGGTTGCTTCATGAGCCAAATGGTACTATGATCCTGTCAAGTCATACCATGTCACAAATACATGAGCAGGGATTATAGGCATAAATAGACTCAACATTAAGGGTAATTGGAAATCAAAGACTCACAATTTGTAAGAACTATCTAACTCTTCGAACACATCATGGTCAGTAAATTCATAGATTTTCTAGAAATTGCCCCAAAAAAGGTTTCATGAGTACATAAGGGCATGCAAACTGTAGAAATGATGGGAGCACTAAAAGGTAACTAATTTCAGTTAATATACTGCTATTTTGCTGGTTGCATATTCCTATTACTTCCAATTATTCTTTCATTTGCAATAAGGATGTGATGTTAACGGTCTTGTTGAGACCTACAATTATTGACATTGAACCGACACGATCAAAGGGGTCAAATCTAATTGATAAATAACACAGCCTTGTTAAGGCAATGAGTAATCGTGAGTAACAGGGATACTAATATACAGAAAACTGGGCAAAATGCTACTCACCACAAAACCAAAGTGAACAGATAAAGGTTGGTTGGCCACCGTTACAGCAAGCTACCACTTGTATTGAACTGCAATGAGTATAGTAACTATTAGCCCCAGGATAATTTTAATAAGTAACTTGTATAAGAGCATGGAACTTGCAACGCAAATAAATTTATGCCTTTGGTCCTCTGTGGTGCCACACTGATAGGTCATAGAACATCAGGTACTGTACATGTAAGATCCAACACAGGTACCTGATCAACTAAGACAAAACACCTATCATCTATGACCTATCAGTGTGGCACCACAGAGGACACCCACTGACAACTTTTGTCATCTTTGGTTTGAAAGGAAGGGATATGAATAATAAGCTGTGGACTAAGGAATAGGTTTGATTACCTCAAGCTCTAAATCAACTACTGTAAGCACCGCTGCTGCACATGGGACCTCATATCTTAGAACTTTGAACTGCAGTTTAGGACACATGGAGTCAAGGTGTTGTACTGAAGCAATTTAGATATCTAAACCCCAAAATGAATTCACATTCAGAAAACTAAACTATAAGCTTACCAATTCAATCAAGGAAGTCCAAACCTGGACACCTGTAACTACTGTATGCATTGATGCATTGATTTTTATATATATATATATATATACGATGAAAAGGAAATATACAACAGCATTAATTTAGTTTTACAATCCACAATCACTTAACAGGTTGGTGTTGGAGCCCAGATGTAGTAGCTTCGTGAGTACTGAAACAAGCTATTTGAAGGTGTTATGATCTGAAAGTTTCAGTAACAGCATGTGATACATTTTATATATTATTTGATATTAATTTGATATTATAAAGCTACGATAGCAGCAACAGGAGGCTACAAAGGGTGGTCCAATAGAAAATACACTTCGCCTAAAAAAACGTTTCTCTATTATGCCACGCTGGAGGGTCGCTCTCCAAGTATATATATGGCATACTACAAAAAGTACTTATGAATTAGCTCCTTCATAAGAGATTATGGTAGGGCATAATAGTGATCAGGCATACCAATTTCATTTGACCAAAACATGCAGGGCATAAAAAGTGCTGATTATTTTGAGAACCCCCACTAAGACCCATCACTATGGTGGGGGAAAACACAACGCATGTCCTTAGATAGAGTATATGCTTGTGTGAGTATACTAAAGTTAGGACATGAAAAGTTCTACACTACAGCAGTAGCAAGTTTAAATACCCAGCCAAGTTGGAAGCTCAGAAAACTAATTTAGAGTTAAAGATAAATGACAGGAAGTTCCAACAAATTGTAACAGACCTTGTTTTCCAGTTTCTCTGCACTATGGGAGGTGACTACTGATAGGGCTCAGTTGTAACAGTCGCCAGAGATCATTTGTATTAACTGAAACATCTATTTCACTATTACCTCTAATGGTCTTGAGGTAGATTTAACAACAATTTTTTCCATTGGGAAAAACAAGCAAAAAGCACCAAATTAACAGCTGACATGCATTTTGTGAGGCTGACTGAACCATATTGCAGAAACCATTTTGTGAGGCTGACTGAACCATTTTGTAAATATTTCCTATAGCCTCCAGGATCCATACCTCCAGTTCAAAGGAAGGACATTTGTCCTGTTCTTAGTTGAAGACTTATGGAGTAAAAAGATCACCAAACTAATCAAGCATTTACCTGGGCTCCCAATGGCCATAGGCACAGGATATGGAAAAGGAAAAAAATAAAAGTCAAAACAAATATTTTAAGTCTGGTTGCATATCCTAAATTCATGCATAGGGTAGGAGAAAAGCAAATAGCACATTCTGATTAATCATGCATCATCAAGGTGTACTTGGAACCGCTAAGAATAAACTGCAACCTGCAATACGATGGTAAAAAAGGGTTGGATTCGTGAACTCCAAATCTCTGAATTTTCTTTTTCATTACAAACATGAGATCGCTTCCTCTATGGTCAGTTACCTGCTCACTGCAGCCAAGCATAGACCAACATCAGTAATGAGACAACAGGTGAAGAGAAATGGGAAAAAATATCTGGTCACCATTTGAACACTAAAGTTACCTATGAAGAGAATTTTGCCTGAAAGTAGATGGAGAGATCGAGATTATTGTGAGACGGAGACAAGTATAATATGGGATCACTCTGCACTACAAATCAGATCAATTAGATTTCATCCAGAGAAAAGAGAGAAGCTCCTTTTTATTATTCCAATTTGCTAACAGCATGGCCCACCTAAAATAAGTGGCACATCTGAATAGACAATCTATCATCGAATTGTCAAGGTTGACCGCAGCAGAGGCATCTTCTTTGCATACACCACAAAATTGTAGCCTTGTAAGTGACATGTTTCATGAGAGAAAGTCACCTTATAATAAATGTAAAAATTCTATGGTAACAGTGATAGATAATGGAGGTAAGTAAGCACATAAAGTTAAGTAAGAGCATAGAGTATAAGTAACAACCGCGGGGGAACTGGGCATAGACCATAGAAAATAAGTCTCTTTTTTCCAACACAAACTACAACACAGACCTGATTTAGGAAATCCATAACGGAAAATTACAGGGGTCAAACAAAGATGATGAGATGCTAGGAAATAATAGGCAATATCCCAAACATATAATCTAATCACAAAAAACCATATTATCATGGTAATCATGGTACTACACTTCTGACATGACACAATGGTGAAACAATAATAAGCTTTGACGGTTATTTCAGACCTAGCTAACTGAACACAAAAAAAATACATTTTATAGACAAAGCATGTGACTGATGGAAACCAAATAAATATTAGGAGGCATAATACATTAATACATGTTACCCCTGTAATTGGATCAGATTGCACACAAAGGTCCGGACCTTGAGACTGTCAATACAAAACTGGTTAACAACTTCCATATGGTGAAAAGCGCTGCCCATGAAGGAAAAATAATCCATGGCCTCCATATTTACCCATTTATATTCATGTGTAATAGTTGGGAGCCGGTGGCAACTGCATCCATATCCATATAAATAAATAAGAGAACCATGTCTAGATAATTGATTACAGTGACAAGGAAAATTTCCAGAACAAAGGTAAATGTTGCTGATACATAACTCACCCCCAACAAATTGCAGGTGGAGCCAGAGGAGGAGAAAGGGGAGGGCGAGGAGGAGGGTTACCGTCGGCGTAGCCACCACCATTGGGGCGTACAGCTAGGGTTTCGTTGAACGCCCATGGATGCCTCAGGACAGAGCAGGAGGAGGACGACGACGACGAGGACGACGACGAGGGGGAGGACGAGGAGGAGGGTCGCCGCCGCGCGCCGGTAGGAGCCCTTGAGTACAGAACCTAGGGTTTCACTGAGCGCAAACACCTAGGGGCCAGCTGCACGCTGGGGGCGAGGAAGAGGAGGGTATGGCAGGGGGGGGGAGAGGGGGAGGAGGGCGGCGCGAGAGCAGGAGGAGGCCGCCGCCGCTGCCCAGGCGGCGTCGCCGTCGCGGGAGGAGTGGGCGGGGGCGCGGGAGGAGAGGGAGGCCGTGACCGTGAGTTTTTTTTTTTTTTTTTTTTTTTTTTTTTTTTTTTTTGAGGGAGGGGCGGTATATATTCAGTGGGGAAGAGACGGGGTTCTTTTGCAAAAGGTGCAGTCGGGCGGGTAAATGAAAAATAACCGCGAATTCGAATTTTCCCTTATTCGGGTGTAGGAGGTCGGGTAATACGGGGGTAAAAGGTAAAAAGTCAAAACGAGTTACTATTTACGTGAACTTTTTTGACCGAGACGAGATTTGTTCAAAAGGAAATGGTTTTTCTGCAAAAAAACATCCAGCCAATCAAAAAATTTGGGGAGACGTGGATAGCGTCGCCGTAGGTGCTTTCGTAGGGGATCAGGAGTCTTGAATACGTGGCCACGCGTGATTGAGATAGGTTTTTCTCTTGTCGCGAAGGGTAGATCCGCTACGGCTGCCCTCTTCCCCGGCGGGCCGGTAGCCGGGTATGCGGCAAAACGGGAGACTCAAGAAACAGGTCAACATGGATGCCGATGGAAATCTGTCACCGATTGGAACTACGGTATGCCCCTATATCACGCGATGCGATTCAATTAATCTGTTTGTGAAGATACTCAAATCTCATCCGCTTATCGATTCGCGTTCTTTCTCGGCGGCGGCGGCAAGATCGGGGACTTGAACAAACAAAATATTTTTTTAAAGGGCGGCAAAAGCTTTGCCGCGATTTCTATTAGACAAAAAAAAAAAAAAAAAGCAAGTGACACCCAGTTTTTGACCGAAACCGGGCGAGAAAAAACCATACAATGAGGAGGGGGTACCCTACTCCCCAAACACACTTAGGTACCAAACAACTCAACTCGCGCCACAATTAGCGCCCACTCAACCTCGACCTTAGGGGAGTGTCTCACTCCACCTACTACCGATCCACAACTCAACTAACACGACGCGGGAGGGACCAAAGATATACAAAGAAGAGACCTCTCGGTTGGATTGGGTCATCAACCCGAGGCTCCAAACACCGCCGCCGGTCGGATTGGGACGCCGACACGAGCCACCACTCGAAAGGCTCCAAGAAAAATAAAACAAAATACACACAAAGTGACACCACCACCACCGAGAGAGAAGCCGACAACCATCCGCACAAACCGCGCCGTCGTCACCAACGATGAGCCAAAGCTCGCCGCAAGCTCGAGCATCCAACCGAAACTCCTCCACCATGAGGCTATCGCCCCTGCCGCACGCCCACAATCGCCGATCCCCTAAGACCAGCCTCGCGTCGGCAGAAATTCTCGCCACGGCACCATTGAGAACCATCGATCCCGGCTACTCCGCGTGGGGGCCTCGCTCATCCAACGCCTCACACCACTACCCAGGACTCAGACATCTGAAACCGCTCGAAGAGCAACACCTTCGCTCCGCAGGCACTGAGATCACCACCACCATAAACGCCAATTCAAGAACTCCAGCCCCATGGTCCAATGCACCTCCCTGCCAACCCGGACCAAGTGCACCCCAGGCCACAACGCACCGGCGACTCCACCAGCTGAACGCCACCACTAACAAACAAAATAATAAACGAGTGGATATGGATTCTAGGAACAATTTGTTACCCTCGATGGATAGTACTCTAAAGGATGAACTAGAAAAGTCCTGCATACTCCAAGACCTGATCTGGTTCGATATGGCCCTTTCCCCCTTATTGACAGAAGATTGTGAGTGAATCCATGACTTGAATCATTTGTGAAGCCTTTCTCCTGTTTTTTTTTTCATCTTCATCACACGTTTAGCTGGATACTAATACTAAGCATAAAAACCTTAACCTTTGCTTTCAGATAATATCGTAGTAGATAATCTCGCAGCGCAAATCGGTAGAGGTGAAAGCAGCAAGATTGTGGACAAGAATGCAGATTTGGCTGTTGTGAAGGAGCGGCAGCGCTTGACTCCAAAGCAGAAGCGGGTTTTGGGGCAGATGTTTATGGACTGTGAGTACAATTATCTTCTACGACCATTCCGCACATGGGAGGAGAAAGTGGTGATGATTCTTCACGTGGTACGCTACCGAGAATTTACCGATGTTGACCCCAAGAAACGCTGTTTGTTACCTTACCGCTTTTGCAAATTCAACATAGCCTTCTTTGACTTCGATAAAGAGTGTGAGTCACAGCATGCCCTGTTTCATTTATTTGCCTTTTGAAAAAAGTCTACTTAACCCCCTGAAGTATTGGGCTGCGTCTAACTATTTCCACGAACTATAAAACCGTGTAACGAACATATTAAACTTTACAAAACCGGTCAATTTACCCCATGAGGCGGTTTTGCTGGGTGGTATTGCCATGCTGGCGTGCTGAGGTGGAGTCTGTGCTGATTTGGACAACTGACGAGTGGGCCCCGCTTGTTGGTGACAAGTGCTTCTCTCACCGACAGGTGGTCCCTACTTGTCATAGCAACCGGACGTCGTGGCTCTCTCGATCCGTGAAAGACTGAGCCGCGCAACCAAGCCTCGGCGCGACAGGCGCGTGCCCTCTCCCGCGCCCATCGGCACGTGATGGACACCACCTCGCCGCCGCCGCTAGGGAGACAGATCGCACCCGACGGCGTTCGCGGCAAGGCCACCGATGGTGATCCAGTGACCGGCGAGGCCTGGTGATCGTTGGAGGACGAAGCAAGATCCATGGCGAACCTCTGGTGGAGATCTTGGGGGCGAGGAGGGTCCGGTGGTGGCGGTCGACGAGGGCGGAGTGACCGGTGGCGGCAGAGCTTCAGCGAGTCTTGGGCAGAGGCTCTGCGGGCTAAGGATTTGCCGGAAAAAAAGTGGGGTGACGAGTGCGGTTTGATTCTGCGTGCTCAATGGTGGGCACCGTGAGGGCGAGAGGTGGTTTATAGCGGGGGGAATCGCAACTCCATTCAAACTCGCCCGTGGCGGTGGCGGATTTGCGCGCGGCGGTGTGGAAGAGAGGGTGCGAGGGGCGAGGCGACTATAGCGTGCTCGTATGGCGCGAGTGGAGGGCACAACCGCGAGCTTGGCTACATGTCGGCGGGCGCGGCGGGGCAGGACGACTTCGCGGCGACCGCGGACAAACGGCAACGAGGCGTGCGGGAAATAAGAGGAGCCAGAGGGTAGCGACCATGGGAGAGAGAGCAGCGTGGGGTGGGCTGAGCTGGGCTTGAGAGTCCGCGGTGGCAAAGCCGCACTGGCTGGAGCTCCCCGAGCAGAGCACTCCTAGGGGATGACCGGTGGGAACCACTGTCGGTGAGAGAAGGACCTATGCCCTACAAGTGGGGTCCAATCGTCAGTCGTCCAAATCAGCATCGACTCAACTCAAAGACGCCAAAGATGGCAATACCGCCAAAGAAAACGCCCCTGTGGGGTAAATTGACCGGTTTTATAAAGTTTAATGTGTTCGTTACACGGTTTTATAGTTCATGCCAATAGCACTACTGGAATCCTCCGGTTTCCCTAGGGCCAAATACCCTAGGGAAAGGCATGGATACCCTAAGGAAACTGGCTTCCCTAGGGTCCTCCGTTGGGATTACCCCCTAGGGAAAATTTTCACGGGAAACAAAGGATTGCCCTAGGGCGAGCCAAGAAAACCCTAGGGAAATTGTTTTTCCCTAGGAATACTCCACCCCTAGGGATACATTCTGGTATGCATGGTACACGTGTAAAGTTGTTTTTCCTTAGGGCTGTGTTTTCTAGGGAACAGGTTTGGTCCGTTTGAATTCAAATTTTCCCTTGGGTCATTTCATCCCTAGGGATATATGTTGCTGACATGTATTCATAAACATATATATATTTGAATTCAAATTTTGAATTAAATACAAATCCAATATATCACAATACACATTCATGCTCTCCATTCCGTTATGGCTCTTTTGAAGCCAACAACATAGCATAAAATGCCTTAGCATCTGCTGTTGGTTCATCTTCTAGATTCTCAGTATGCATTGGCGTCCCCATAATCAGCTAACATCTCATCTAAACCATCAATGGTACTATTTGCATGTTGCAATGTGGGCTCACTAACAAGGTGCTCACCATGTTCAGTCCATAGAGCCCAGGCATAAATCCTCTTTTACACAAATGCACGCCCATGACAGTTCTCCTCCGTCTAACTCTATTGCCACAATCTGAACATGGACATACTACTCCAGATTTTTCAGAATTAGGAACATTGCTGAAAGCACGGTCTAGAAAAAGCATTAGTATTTTGCACCCATTCCTGGGAATGACAACCATTGTCCTTCCAGCCTTGGTACATCCAATTACGGTCTTCTACTGACATGATTTATGTTGCGACAATAAACTGAAAATTAGACAGTACCATGTCATAGTTCATATTATGAGAGCATATGTGTTTGAGAGTGAGCTCAGCAAACATTTTGAAACTGTTTTTTTATAAAAAGCGCAAACATTATAGTAAGTGCTACTAACAAAAAAAAAATGCTGATATATTGCACATTCAAAACAGAAGCATATCACACTCACAGACTCACAGTGCATATAATAATTAAACTGATACATATATCAGCTTTTATATGGTACCAATTGCCAAAAATTCACATTAAAATGTGCTTGCTCAGATATGAAAACCATAATCTAACAAAAACTATACAGCTAGCTGTGCATAGGTACGTAGGTTGCCACAACAAATTGGTATTGAAAGAAACTAGGGGTGGTGGTCGCTGTTGAGCAGCAATTAATGGAATCTCCAAAACAGATCTACTGAATTTGGCTAATAAGGAATTGGGATGGGTACCCTATCCGATCCCTTACAGATTCCATATTGAACTTTGTTTGGCAGTTAAGTTGAACATCACAGGATATAATAAAGAAGATATTAAAGATGATTTCTCGCAAAACAGAAACAAAAAGAAAGATATTAAAGATGGATGGACACAGCCAGCCGGATCGGAGCAAAAAGCCCACAAAACTCCTCCAGCCTAAGTGCCTGTGTTTCATTTGATATTTCACATCACTGCATCCATCTCACAGTGTTCGCAAATCACAGCTAGCGTACTCCATTCATTCTTCTAAAGAATCCAATCTCCAAGTGAATGTTTACACACTTCTATTAACAAGCATATATACACTGGCTCAATGACATTAACTGAAGATAATAGTACTAGTTTCAGGCAACAGGTCACTCAAACGACGAGGATCTTGAATCACTGAAGGACGTTATCTGAATATATTAGTACCAGCTTCAGTCAAGAAGGTCGCTTCCCAACTAAGCTAAGCTAGCAATTTATACGCAATTTCAGTAGTAAGTAGGTAGGAGTAGTGTTGTTAGTAGTACCTGCTTAGGATTTGGGAGTCGCTGGCGAGGGCACCGATGGTACCAATTGCAGGAATTGGGCGGCGGCCGCTGTCGAGCAGCAGTCACCGCGCGTTGGGCAGGCAGGGGAAGTCGGCCGGGCCACCGGCGGCGAGCGGTCGGGCGGGAGGTGTCGTGCAGGAGAATCACGTCGAGCAGCAGGAGTGCGGTGGAGGAGGGTTTCACGGCAGGAGGACTTCACGGCCAGCGTTGGGGGCTTCATGGCAGGAGAGCCGCGTCGAGCAGCAGGAGGAGGGCTTCACAGCGGGCGGCCACCGGCAGCAGTAGGGCGGTGGAGAGCAGGCCTGGCTCGCCGCTCGCGTCAAGCAGGAGGAGGGCTTCGCGGCGGCGGCGGCGGCGGCGGCGGCGGCGGCGCGTTGCTGCGTCTCGCGAGCGGCAGGAAGAGAACGGTGGGGATTTTTTCTTCTTCCTTTTTTCTTTTTTTTTTTTTTAATACACTGGGGAGGGCGGCAGGGTGGGTATATTGGGGGGAAGGATGCATCTAGCGCGCCAAGATGGCCTGATGGCGGGAGCAAGCAGCGCGAGGTGAAAAATATCCGGGTTCCCTAGGGAGTTGATGAAATTTGTAGGGAAGCTGTACACCGTGGCACGAGTTGAACAATCCCTAGGGTCCAAAACAAAACCCTAGGTAAAACAAAACTTTCCCTAGGGTGGACTTTTAACCCTAGGGAACCAAAATAACCCTAGGGAAACACGTTGATTCCAAAGTAGTGTAGTTAGACACAGCTCAATACTTGAGGGGGTTAAGTAGACTTTTTTCCTTTGCCTTTTCCACTGAGTATTATATATAAGTGACCTGTTTAATATTCTTTAGTCTGATTTGGTCTCTCGGATTCTTCAGCTGAAGTTGCCCATGGGCCCAAGTTTTGCGATATCCCTTCCTCCAATTATTATTATGACAAATTGGAGGATTCTTTCAATGTAATCTCAATCAAGGTTGCTGAGTCTGATGTTCCTTACCCAATCAGTATATATGGCACCATATTGGCGAGGGATCATAATGACTTAAGATGCGTCTACTTATTCAAGCGTGGAAGGGATGATCCCCAAGTCATTACTAGGAAGGTCTGTATCCATTTAATTCTTCCATGCTGCTAAAACCAAGTTTGTCAAGTAACTGTTTCTGAAATTTGACTGCTTTAGAAGTGAAAATGCACTCAATTGCATAGTTCCATAGGGTCCACAGAGATTTGCTTGGAGTAAATTGCACTCTGGGTACTTAAACTATTGTGTGATTCCCAGATGGGTACGGGAACTGAAAAAAAGTAAAACTATTGTGTAGGTACCAAGTCGGTACTCAAACCGAAAAACCTACTAGCTAGGTACTTAAACTATTGTGTGGTTTCTAGATGGGTACTCCAATTGAAAAAACTACCAGCTAGGTACTGCATTATTAATTAAAAAAGATTTTTAAAGAGTAAATTGCACTGTAGGTATCTAAACTATTTGATGTTTCAGAGATGGGTATTCCAACTAAAAAACATAACTTATGGGTACTAGAACACGTAACTTCCGGGTACTCTAACTAAAAACGTAATGTCTTGGTACTTGAACTATACTTACGTAACTTCTTGTTACTGGTTGCTGAATAATAATATTAGGTAGTTGTGATTGTTGCACTTGGGTTATTGAGCTTAGTTCCATTTTTGTGTCTTAATTAATGTTTCCTCCCCTGAATCCCTATGCAGAACCGTATGCTAGCTTTAACAGGTCCATATCGAGCACTTGGTGGCAACAGTAGTATGTATTTTGAGTTTGATGTTAAAATGAAGGGTGAGGGGGCAGTTGACAAAGATTTCAGCAAAGGTTTGAAAGAGCTCCATGCCTTTAAGCATACTCCTGGTAGACCCTGCACATTTTCACTAAGAAGTTACCTAAGTACTTTGGATATGGTGTGTGTGCCTGTTCGGTCTGTCCTGGAAGCTTCTATTGGAGTCAACTTTTTGAATGGGAAATCTACTTTCACCGGCAAAATATTTGCTTCGACTTCTGGAAGTTATACAAGTAATAAAATGGTTTTGTATGACAGTCAAGTAGCTGGCACCAATACAGAATTTGGAAGTGATGGATCTGTTTATTTAAGTCGTCATATAGTAGCTGTCCCAAGGGGTGAAGATCTGTTGCTATATTTTGTTGTTCGTGATAGTTACAATAAATCTAGACGCCTTAAGTTTGTTATAAGTCAGGATGTAGATGAACGTACTTGCAACCTAGGCACTTATAGGCTGCATGTGAAGATCATTTGGAAGGGTGTCTTCAGACAACATCGCATTCAGCTGAAGGGTATTGGTGACACTCATGTGTTATGGTGACTGGACATTGTAATGCTATTGGGTAGAACAAGTTTGATAAAGTGATGTAAGTTGGCTGTTGTCGCACTAGATTTGTGTTGAGTTTGAGCAGTGGTGTGGGTGTTGGAATGCTATTGCGTAGAACAAGTCTAATGAAGTGATGTAAGTTGGCTGTTGACACTACAGGTGCAAGATGCTGCTATTAGCCAGCTGCAGCATGAGAGTTGGGTGAGAGTGAGGATAATGGATCAACTGAAGAGATGAAGATTGTTCAGCTATTAACGGTTTATTATTATTACTTATCTACAGCGAACTATTGCATGAGTAGTTTGGCTACAATCTACAGATGATATGTTTGTTATATTCGCTGCTTTTAAATACTGTAAACTAGAAATTGGCGCGTTGCCGCTTATGGCCAATAGAACCCGTGATATTTTTATTTGAAAGCTATTATTTGTTGTGAAATGGTTTTAGTTATATATGTAGTTAAAATAATTGTATAAGATTAATGTGGTTAGTAAATATTCTTTTATATATGTGTGTGTTATTATTTTTTATCTTACTTTGCATTGAGAGTTAGGGTGATTGGATGAGTACAGTGGTTAGTTATGCGTGCCCATGTAACTTTCGCTATGTTATATTTTATTTTTATTATTGAAATGGAAGTATCACTTTTTTTTTTTGAGGAAAGAGGCTAAAAGTATGTATTATTTAATGTGATGATATTTTATCATAAAGATTTTCAAATAGTTGGATTTTCTATTTTTTTGTTTTAATTTGATTTTAATATGTACCCATAAAAAGACATAGGAATAGTTGTACAACAAAAACTTTCATTTAAACCATGTTCTATTTTGGTTCCATTGCATAGATATGTTTATGAGGATTTCAAACAATTTGATTTTCTATTTTATGATTTTTCTTTAATTTACTATGCATTTTTAAAGTTTTACCTAATTTATTCGTGTAAAAAAGAATCGACAAGAGAAAACATAGTTGGGCCGAATTTGGCCCATTAAGGCCCAAGCAGGCCCGAGTGGGGAGGAAGGCCGGCCTTGGATGTGGCGTGATTTCGAAAAACTTCGAGGGCTTGCCAGCAATATCTCTTGTGAGAAGCCCTGGACTGCGGGTTGATTTCCTATAACTTGAGGGTCTTTTTGTAAAATGACCAGGACTCACCTGATCCAGGCCGTCTGTCGTCCGCCGATCGGACGACGTCGAGGGCAGCCAGCGGCGACGTGGCCACGCTGGCTGGCCCTCTTTTTGGTGCAGCTTTCGTAGGGTGAAAGATTTGGGCGACTTAAATAATTTGTCGTTATATTCACTGCTTTTAAAATGCTCTAAAATTGGACGACTTAAATAATTTTTCGGCAAACAATTATAACATATGATTAAACAGTACCCTTTTAGCCTGTGTCATATGATTGTAAATATCACGGTTTTTTTTCACTTGCAGTCTATGGGATTTTTTTAAAATTTAACCTTTTTTTTAAAAAATTCAAACCCGTCCCCGGTTTGAAAAATTTGTACGCCATATCCCTTTTGGTCGCTGTCGGGGGGCTGGTGGCGCGATGTTTACACTATGTCGCGCCACTACATGTGGCGCAACGTGCCCGCCACGTTGGCTCCCGGGTTCACCGGTCTTTGGGCGTGGCGAGCGTGGGGCCCGGTCCGTCGCGCCCGGTGCATGCGGCGCGACGGACCCGTAGCTAGCGCGATGCCGTGTAGAGCGCCGCAGCGTGAGGGTGAGGATGAGGGTGCGATCGATTTCTTTTTTTTTAATTATTTACCGGTGGCTTGTGTGGTCTTGGAGGGCATGCAGCTGCTGGTGTCCTCGTTAATCGAAACGAGTGGTGGAGAGTGGAAGCGTGTTGGGACTTTTCTTTTTTTTTTTTTTTTTTAATGCCCGGCACTATGCACTGACAAGTAGCAGGGTACTTTGCATAGCGCCATGCATTAAGAGGAAATGAAAGTTTCTGAAATATCAACTGGAGTGATTTTGTGAGTTGTTTATCAATACTGCATCTATCCTCTCGTTTAGTTTTCTTTTTCTCATATTGTTGTTCAGTAGCCTGAAAATTTGATGTTTGGGAACTTAGCCATTAATAAAGCATTTTTTTTTTTTCAAATGAGGGTTGTCAAACGGAGTTGATAAACAGAAGTGAACCACATTAATAGGAAATGAAAGTTTTTGAAAAAAAAAAACAGAGGAATAGAGAATTTAAGACTCTTCAGAATGCAAACCTCAATCTGGTTCTTGATTAGTGTCACACTTTTTGTTTAATTCCTCCTGTGTAGTGTCATCTGCCACTATTGTTGTTGATTCCTTAGTTGCCACAACCTTGGCAGCAGTTCCTAGGACCTGATTGTCAGCCTTGTCTAGCGATAATCCAGCTTCTTCTCTGATGACAATGCCTGCGTGGAGGATGGCCAATGAAAAGGATCAGTTGGCACCAAAAAGAAGAAAAGGTATATCAAATCATAACTAAAGATAAAGTTCACCTCCAAGAGAGTAGCAATGTCATCAAGATATTGAGTGTGGGTGATGGCACGGGAAATATCCGAGCAGGACGCCGAGCAGCAGCAGTTTGGCACGGGAGATATCCGACACGTTCACGGTGCATGCTCTGCACGGTGACCCCTGTAGTAAGTACTACTAGTAACGTGCAAGTTCTGAACAGTGCAGGGGGGCACGAGACGAGGCCATCCCCGCCGGCCGGCCCGATTCATCGATCGATCTCGGGCGCCACCGTCATGTGACCGATCTGCCGCTCGCGTTTCACCTTTCGTCCACCGACTCCCACATGCCTGTGTCCAAGTGAGCCATTACCGGCATGGCTAAAGCGACGTCGCTGGCGAGGACAGCTTCCCGTCGCCGTGGCCCGTGGCCCGTGGCCCTGGAGCCGACCTGAGCAGATGACGCTACGCATTTGCCAAGACATGTGAGGTGAGGGCAAAAGGCAGCTGTAGAAACGATGCTTTAGCTGTACGCCTGTACATGAACAAGGAACACCTTCAGTGCTCGCCTATTCAGAGTGGTCTAGCACAATTCTGGAACAAAGTTATGGAGCCTCCTGCCCTCCTCGTTGGTTTTGATCTCATCTCCCGGAGGGCATGAACTTTATTTTTCTGAAAAGACCGCAAGCGTGAATTTTAACCAAGAACCATTCGCTCGATCATTCTTGAGGGATATTGAACGGTTTTATCCTTTTTCGTTAAGAGAATCTAGTGAATTTATACGGGGTATGAACAGAAGCAAGTGACAAGATCCAGAAATGGGACGGGCAAAATGAGGATACTTGTGTAATGTACTAATGCTGTCATGCTGAGCAAATATTAAGTGACTGTGGCACTAAAAAATACCGGGGCACCGTGTAAGACAACACATTAGGATGACTGTCTTCTGCTGGAGCATCGACGTTTCTGCACCACCACTCTTTACTGATCAACCCAAGCCGGCATAACCTGAAACTCTGCACTTGAGCTCGATTGACATATGAAATGGCAAAGGGAATATGTCCGATGCTACCACTGTATATGTGATTACAATTAGAAGTTATAAATTTGCTAGATCTCTGAACATTTTGAATGTCCATAGATAGCACCAATGTAATGCTGAACAAAGCCAAATTATTAGCTGCACAGAACTATAACACCAGGGCCTAGGCACAAGACAGCTCGATTCAGTGCACAAGACTGCACTGAACAAAGCCTGCGCGCTCGTTTTGAGAGCACTTGGTTCCCATAAAACCAGAGGCATCCCACGCTCTGTGAAACCCTCCATGTCTAGTGTCCGTCAGCACCTCCGGCACTGCTGAGAAACCGAAACCCCACACATTCTAGTGCCCGGAGGCGTTCGCACGTCCCAGGGCAGCAATGCCGGCCACTGCCGGCGCCCGGTCCACCCTCGTGCTCAT
The DNA here is from genome assembly GCA_015847255.1 of Hyparrhenia diplandra. Lineage (NCBI taxonomy): Eukaryota > Viridiplantae > Streptophyta > Magnoliopsida > Poales > Poaceae > Hyparrhenia > Hyparrhenia diplandra. Next base: position 151,054 of record JADLZK010011454.1, on the reverse strand, counting down.
CGTTACCACAGTGGTGCTAGCGGCCACTTCTGCGCCGGCATGCCATGCCGCGCACAACATCACCGCCATCCTGTCCGGGCGCCGGGACCTCGCGGAGTTCAGCCGCGAGCTCGCGGCCACGGGGCTCGCGGACGACATCAACGTCCGGAACACGATCACGGTCCTCGCCGTGGACGACGCCCACATGGCGCCACTGAAGGCGCGCGGCCTCGCGGGGAGACGCTGCGGCACGTGCTCTCCCTCCACGTCCTCGTCGACTACTACGACGACGCCAAGCTGCACCGCCTCCCCGGCGGCTCAGCGGACGTGTCCACGCTGTTCCAGGCCTCGGGAGACGCGCCCGGGAGCGCCGGCATGGTGAAGATCGCGGAGGGCCGGGGCGGGCGCGTGGCCTTCGTGCCCCAGGACGACGACGTCGGCGACCACGATACGGGGAGCAGCGGCGTCTTCTACGTCAGGTCCGTCCTCGAGACGCCCTACAACATTTCGGTTCTCCAGGTGAGCGGCGTGATCTCGTCCCCTGCGGCCGAGGCGCCCGCGGCGGCCGCCGGTCCAAGCAGGCGCAACGTCTCGGACGTCATGTCCAAGAACGGGTGCGGGCGCTTCGCGGGCCTAATCGCCGCCACGGGCGACGCGGCCACGACGTTCGAGGAGAAGGCCAACCACGGCGGCGGCGGCATCACGTTCTTCTGCCCGGCGGACAAGGCGGTGAAGGCGTTCCAGCCAACGTTCGATAGGCTCTCCGCCGACGCCCGGCTCGCGGTGGTTCTGTACCACGGCGCGCCGGGGCACTACTTCCTGCAGGCGCTCAAGTCCGGCGACCAAGACCTGCGCACGATGGCGTCGCTCGACGGGGGCAAGTCCGACTTGGGCTTAGAGGTGCGCAATGTGCACGACAAGCTGACGCTGGTGTCCGCGACGCACAACGTGGCCAGGGTCACCCGCACGCTCGCGGACGAGGAGGACGTCGCCGTGTACATGATCGACGCGGTGCTGGTGCCGGCGCAAGGAGCAGGGGGAACGGAGCACGGCGAGGTCTCGTCCGGTTCCGACGGGCGTTCCGACGGGGAAGACGGCGAAGGTGGTCATCGCACCAGTGGCTCGAGGGCTTCGGCTCCGACTCCGTGCTGGCTACCGCGTCAATGGTTCGCCACCCCGGGCCCGGCGCTTCTGTTCACTCTTCTGGTGGTGTTTGCGTCAGGTTGAGTGATCGGCCGTAGGTCCGTTCACCGTCGATTGTTCTGCTAGGTTGTGATTCCGTGGCGTGCGTGTGCGTGTGTGAAGAATCATGTTGTCTCTGCTTAAATTTTCGTCGACTCTATCAGTCTCATTGAAAACCTGTCGTTATGCTTTTGAGTTAAGTGACCAATGATCATCAGAGGTTATCTCCTTGTCTGTGGTTTGAAATTTGCTAGAGCCTTGCACGAAAATGGTTTCAAAGGTTCAACATGAAAAATGAAAGATGGGAAATCATGCTGAGCCTATGACGATCCTTGTCGATTTTTGTTGCCGAAATCCAAGACACAACCAACACTTTTTTTTTCTCGAACTTGCATTGCATGTATTTCATTAAGACGTAAAGAAAGTTCAGTACAAAAATAAATAAAGACTGGAGTAATCCGCGGATTACTTCAACTACAACCTAAAAGGCAGCAAGAGATTGTGATTACAAGTAAACTATTTTGCCACTAGGGAAGCAAAATTTTGTCATGGTTTAAAACTCAGGGGTGGCAGACTGGCATGCGGCGGCTAACCGAACAGCTTCATGTACAGGTTAGACGTGCCAAAACCTGTGCCCGTTAATCAAACAAACCCCCTCATCAAAAGACGAAGAGCTCCAAGCATCTATCTCCTTTCAATTTGCAGGTCTGCGGTTGCATTTTGCTTACCTAGTACGTTTAGGATCTTGTAAAACTTTCCAAAAGATGGAAAGAGTGCAGAGTACATGGTAGACAGAAGACGTACTCTTTTGCCGTTCAAAGAAGTTGCGCGGCGCTGTTGAAGTGTAGCAGTAATAAAGGCTAAAGAGAGCCGAGTAGCAGCAAAGCGGCTCCTGCAAACTGAGCTGGCCTGTGCAATGGCCAATTGGCCATGTTACCGGGTTGGGTGTTTTTGGGAAGGTCTGGTACGTTATCCTCTGATGCAGCGGCTTTAGCTTTGCTTGCTACAGCAGCTTTCAATCCGGACCACGGTTATTGATTAAGTTGGTACTAATTGACTGGGCATCAGCTCCTCTAATCGGTGCTGTTTGATGTGAACAACGGTTTAAAGATGGTGATTTCAGTCACTGGAGAGTGGAGACTCTGGAGCAAACTACAGCTTCGATGACGGACCCGAGGCCCACGTACCTTGGAAGGCCCATATGGTTGGCCCAAGCTATTGTCTTCTTTTGGAAAAGGAAAAAAATCCGAATTCCCTCCCCAAACTATCATAAAAGTTCACTTTTCCTCCCTCAACGTGAAAACCGGACAAATCACATCCCTCAACTTTTCAAACCATGCAAATTAACTCCCTCGAACGGTTTTGAGAGCAGTATTGCTACAGTAACAGCGGTATCCTTTTCTCTTTTTAAAAAATTTCGTTGAATCTTTAAAAAATCATAGTAAATCGAGAAAAAAATCATAAAATGAAAATTCAATTTTGTTAGACTCCACATGATTAGATCTACACATTGAATATATAATATGATATGATTTAGTACAAAGTTTTTGCTATGAAGGTTTTGTCTTTTTCTTTTATATTTATTTGGCTGAATCTTTAAAAAATCATAGTAAATCACAGAAAAATCATAAAATAGAAAATCTATTTTTTTATACTCCACATGTGCATGTCTACACAGTGAATATATAATATGGTATGCTTCAGTACAAAATTTTTATTGTAGCTTTAGATCTATTCTTTTGTGTAATTTATTGAAATAATTCGTAGCTGCAACTTCTATAATTATTTTTTGGACTAAAACATACCATATTATATATTCAGTGTGTAGATCTACTCATGTGGAGTCTAACAAACTTGGATTTTCTATTTTATAATTTTTCTGTGATTTACTATGTTTTTTCAAAGATTCAGCCAAATAAATAAGAAAGAAAAAGACAAAACTTTCCTAGCAAAAAGTGTATATTAAAGTATATCATATTATATATTCACTATGTAGATCTAATCATGTGGAGTCCAACAAAATTGGAATTTTTATTTTATGATTTTCTGTGATTTACTATGATTTTTCAAAAATTCAACCGCATTTTTTTTAAAAAGAAAAAGGCAAACATTCTTGTAGCAATACCGCCCTCAAAACCGCTCGAGGGAGGTAATTTGCATGGTTTGAAAAGTTGAGGGAGGTGATTTGTCCGGTTTTGACGAGAGGGAAAAAAAGTGAACTTTAAGTGATAGTTGGAGGGGCGAAACACGGACTTTTTCCTTTAGAAAATGCAACCGCGAGGCCTCCAAATTGGTCGGGGATGGGCTCACGATCTTTCTTTGGTGCACGCCTAGGCTCGATTGCCGACATGTGACGGACCATTAAATAAATCACAAGGTGGCATCTCCACTAAATGGAGAGATCGTTCACGGCTCACATGCGGTGACTTGCGGAGCATTTGTGGTTTCAGGGGAAGAGGTTGTTCACAACTGTGGTTACGATCAATTTCTTATCCACGTGTCATCGATCGTGCGGAGGATCGCAATGCCTCGGCCCTATGAGCCCATCATCTACCCGAGATAAATTTTCTTCTTTTTAGACTACCAGTCTAGATATAATCTTTCAAAAATTTTAAGTCAACTAGGTCATTCTCCCATATCGGCTGGGCACTTTTAAATCCGAACCGAGCGAGCCGAAATGTCGGTTTTTTCGGTTTCTGGTTTTAAACCGGTTTTTGCTTTCTATCGCCGGTTTTTTGGTTTTCAGGTTTGATTTTGGGGCGCTAGAGAAACCGAGAACCCTCTATAAACCGAACATATCTTGTGTAGATCGGAGAGCACTTGGGCGATTGACATGTGCACACCACTACCAATCCGGCCGCATCGGCCCACATGCATCCACCCAGCCCGGTACCCCACAACCCTATCCACAAAGCGCCGCGGGGGGAACAAACCGACCCGAGGACTCTACCGTAGTCTATCTCGAAGCGAGCGAGGGGCGAGGCCTCCGTCGGCGTGGCAGCGCAAAGCCGGGGTGTCGTCGCGTGGCCTTGGCGCGAGACGGGTCTGATCACGGCGGCGGCATCGGTGGCGGAGTGGCGTAAGCGCGACCCGCCGCGAAGCGAGTGAGTCTGATCGGCGGCGGCGCCGCGTGGCCCGGAAATGCGGGAGGCGGACTCGCGGTCAGGGCGGCGCTGGCGCCGCCCGCGGCCGGGCTCGCAAAAGGGTGAAAAGCGGCGATGGCGCGGCGAGTGGCCTCCGGCTGACCTCTATGATTCGATTTTGCGTTCTTCGTTTTGGCGATTTTGATTTTCTCGTATCTTGGGTTTGTTCGGTGGAAACCGAAGAACGAAACCCGAAGAAACCGAAACCGAACTCGTCGGTTTTGGGATCTAGGGAACACCGATCGGTTCTTTGATGTGTTGGAAACCGAATTTCGTGGCAACCGAACAAACCGAACCGATTCTTCGGTTAAAACCCGAACGCCAGGGGTGACTCCCATAAAGGGGTTGAAAAGAGTATCAAAAGTTTTGGGTATGGTGGGTGGGTGGGTGGGGAGGTTGTATGTGTGGGGTGAGTGGGGGGAGGTCAAGTGGGGGGAATGGAACAACATATGTTGGAAGGGTGAATTTCAGGTGGGAGCATGAGTTGGAGGAGGTGACGAGGAGAGGATCAAAGTTGGTGGCCATAGGTGTGATGGAGTGATCAAGGATTGGTGTTGGTGTCGATGGTGTGGTCGGGGTTATGGTATTGGGACGAGTGGTGTAGGAAACATGGTGTAACGACATGCGGGTGGTGGGGATTGAGGTGGTGGGGGCAACCCTTAGTAGATAGGGAACTACCTATAAGGCGACATGGCACACTTGGGTTGGCAATGAACATGGCACCCTAGCGGCAGCAATCCACATGGTCACGTAGTCTTGCACAAAGTGAGTTATCCTCACGATGCAGCGGCGAGAGAGGCAACAAAAGCACCCAACCGAGGAGCGAGCATCTGAAAAAGCTTTTGCATCGAGCTTTGGAAGTAGGGGCAGAGGAAGGAGGGATTTCAAGTATGGTGTTGTGGTTGGTTGGCGGAGGAGTAAAGAATGAGTTGACTCCCAATGTCACATTTGGTACGGTAGGCGCGTGTCTTGTCCTTGAGCGACAGGCTTCCTTGCGGGAGACAAGACATGAAGAGAGGGTGCAATCATGGGTAGGAGATCACTGAGCTAGCAAGATTGGTTGGGAACATCGGCGGTCTCCACGAGCCGCGCTCCAAGCATTGGTTCCTAAAGCTACGAGGAGTAGTGGATGTCGGGGGCCATTGAAAGCTCATCTTGCTCTAGTGTCTTTGTCGTGGCTATAGGGCACTGTTGAGGTCACGATGCAGCCTAAAGTAGTTCACACCCAAGATGAGCACGTCATGCATGAAGATAAGATTGGAAACATTAGGGCTAAAGATACCTAGTTCAAAAGCGACAATATAGGCTAAAGTGGCGTGAAGCGGCATAGGAGGCATGCAGATGTGGAAAGAGAGCATGCTAGAAACGTCGACAATTGAAACGTTTGGTACGCAGCGAGACGTGTCTTGTCCTTGAGCGGCAGGCTTCCTTGCGGGAGACAAGACATGAAGAGAGGGTGCAATCATGGGTAGGAGATCTTTGAGCTGGCAAGATTGGTTGGGAAAATCGGCGGTCTCCACGAGCCGCGCTCCAAGCATTGGTTCCTAAAGCTATGAGGAGTAGTGGATGTCGGGGCCATTGAAAGCTCTTCTTCCTCCGGTGTCTTTTTGTCGTGGCTCGGGCCTTTGTTGAGGTCACGATGCGACCTAAGCGAGTTCACACCCAAGATAAGCACGTCATGCATGAAGATAAGATTGGAAACATTAGTGCTAAAGATACCTAGTTCAAAAGCGACAATATATGCTAAAGTCGCGTGAAGCGGCATAGGAGGCATGCAGATGTGGAAAGAGAGCATGTTAGAAACGTCAGCAATTGAAACGTAAACTTTCATTCCCCTGGTATGGGCTTTCACATTGTGACCGAAGCAGGCGTCTACTAGAGATTTGATGTTGTCTTGAGGTGGGAGCTCACTTGGGCGAGCTTTCTAGGACTCAAAGGTGGTAGCTATGGACATGAGGGTTGACTCTCACCCATCTAGTGTTTCTTTTTATATACTATGGTGTTGTGGTTAGTTGGCGGAGAAGTAAAGGATGAGTCGACTCCCAATGTCACATTTGGTGCGGCGGAGGCATGTTTTGTCCTTGAGCGACAGGCTTCCTTGCGGGGAGACAAGACATGAAGAAAGGGTGCAATCATGGGTAGGAGATCTTTGAGCTGGCAAGATTGGTTGGGAACATCGGCGGTCTCCACGAACCACGCTCCAAGCATTGGTTCCTAAAGCTATGAGGAGTAGTGGATGTCGGGGCCAATGAAAGCTCTTCTTCCTCTAGTGTCTTTGTCGTGGCTCGGGCACTGTTGAGGTCACGATGCAGCCTAAAGCAGTTCACACCCAAGATGAGCACGTCATGCATGAAGATAAGATTGGAAACATTAGGGCTAAAGATACCTAGTTCAAAAGCGACAATATAGGCTAAAGTGGTGTGAAGCGGCATACACTACTACATAAACGATTAACCGTGGCGAACAAAAACATTTTCCGTGTCGGGCATTTTGTCCGCCACGGACGGAGGGTCATGGAAAATGGGCGATTTTCCGTGGCGGACAAAATGCCCGCCACGGTTAATGAATAAAAAAATAAAAAAGAAAAGAAAAAATCGAATCACGAAACCCTAGCGGGCCCGGCGGCCCAGATCTGGGCCGCGGGCCCGTTAAGGGTTTCATGGCGCCGCCGCGGAGCTCCCGAGGCGGATCCGCCTTGCCACCACCGTCGCCCGGCTTGGGGAGCTCCGCGGAGGGAGCGCCGGGAGGAGGAGGAGCGCCGGAGGGAGGAGCGCCGCCGCCGGGAGGAGGTGCGCCGGAGGACGAGCGCCGGGGAGGAGGTGCACCGGAGGACGCGCCCCGGGAGGAGCAGCGCCGGAGGAGGAGGAGCGCCGCCGCCGGAGGAGGTGCGCCCCGAGGACGAGCGCCGGGAGGAGCAATACGGGAGGAGGAGGAGGAGCGCCGCCGCCGGGAGGAGGTGCGCCGGAGGAGGACGCCGGGAGGACGGCGCCGGCCGGAGGAGCGGCCGGGAGGAGCGCCCGGAGGAGCGCCGCCGCCGGCCGCTGCCGGCAAGCGCCATGCGTGGGAGAGGAGGGGGGTGAGGGAGGGAGATCGACCGGATCCGGGGAGAGGGAGTGGGTGAGGGAGAGAGACTGGATCCGGGGAGAGGAGAGGGTGAGCGTGGGAGAGGAGAGAGAGGTTAAGTGTCGTATATATATTGTGGCCACCGGAATGGGTTGTTGGGCTTATGGAATTGGGCCTGATTTTCCGTGGCGGGCTAATTAGAAAAACCGTCCACGGTTAATCGATTAACCGGACGGACATTGTAAAATAACCGCCACGGTTAATCCCTATTAACCGTGGCGGTTATTTTACAATGTCCGCCACGGTTAATCGATTAACCATGGCGGTTTTCCCTCGGCCGGGGGGTGCCAAAGCCACCTATTTTCCGTGGGGCGGTTTCTTAAATGCCCGCCACGGAAAATAAAATTGGAACACCATGTAAAATCAATTTTGTAGTAGTGATAGGAGGCATGCGGATGTGGAAAGAGAGCATGCTAGAAACGCGTCGACAATTGAAACGTAAACTTTCATTCCCCTGGTATGGGCTTTCACATTGTGACCGAAGCGGGCGTCTACTAGAAATTTGATGTTGTCTTGAGGTGGGAGCTCACTTGGCGAGCTTTCTACGACTCAAAGGTCTTAGCTATGTACATGAGGGTTGACTCTCACCCATCTAGTGTTTATTTTTAAAATAGGAGTAGCTGAATGTCCTGTCCATATTTTTCTAAAATGCCTTATCATTTAAAAATGCTTCAAACAATACATTTTTGTTGTTGTGATGATATTTCAAATGATAGTAATTGCTTGACAGAATCTGTTGCTTGCAAGATATGGTATCTTTGGGCAGGATTTAACACTTAGTTTAAGTTAAGATTTTCTTTTATAGGTACTTCTTCCGTTCAAATTTATAGGCTTTTTTAGTTTTTCCAACATAACTTTCATTATATCTTTAGACATATCATATGTACAAGTGTATAGCAAAATCTATATATATCTAAAAAAAGCCAAAGCGATCTAATTTAGGATAGAAGTTGGTAAAATATATTCAATAGTTTTTTGAAAGCAAAATATATTCAATACTTAGAAAGATAGAGTATCCTGCTCGCGAGGATTTCATTTTTGTTGCACTAAACAATAGCATTTACAGTTAATACCTGGGGGGCCCAAACTGATTTCTGAAAAAAAAAAAAGGGCAGGGTGCTCGGATCTGAAAGCGAACAGATGTTCCGGCTAGTATAGCACGTTGCACAGGGTCAACTCCGTGGGCTGCGCCGAACGGACGCACGCAACGCAAAAGCCAAGCGCCCGACGTCGTCACCCACGCCCGCCGCCCGCGTCCTCGTTAATGTCTGTCGTCGCGCCTACTTTTGGACGGTGCTCTTCGCTCGGCGACCTGCCGTGCGTCTGCCGGTAGTTGGGAGCCGAGCATCAACTTCGCGGGCGGCGGGCCAAAGTAGGCGTCCGTGCGTGGTGCCAGGTGTGCCACCCCAACCGTCCGATGTGACGCCGCGCCACCCCAACCGTCCGATGTGAGTTGCTTCCTGCGTCCGGGCCTGCGTGTGCCCAAGCAGTAGCAGCCCCTGTAGCAGACACGGCTGCTATAAATAGGGAGGATCCCATGGCAACAGACTCATCACCACAAGTTTACAACACACACGGGATCAGAGTGTGTGAGAGAGGAGAGGATGGGCCGCAAGGCGAAGCAATGTATGGAAACGAAGTGATAGTGTCTACATAATGTGATGGCTGCAAATTAGAAGCACGCTGCGATGCAGCTAACGATTGATTTCTTGGTTTGGTACGTGCAGGTCATGCGAAGAAGGGCGGCCGTAAAGAGAAGTACGCCGCGCCGGCGGCAGGAGCGGCGCGTCGCCAGATGGGGAGGGAGGCAGCACGTACACCCCCGTGCTGCCGATGGCTAACCTCGTTCGCCTCGTGCGGCAGGTGATCCCCAAGAGCGGCAAGGTCTCCTCGCGCGCCAAGGACCTCACGCACGACTGCGCCGTCGAGTTCGTCGGCTTCCTCGCCGGCGAGGCGGTCGAGCAGGCCACGGCGCAGCACCGCCGCACCATCGCGCCCGAGGACTTCATGTCCTCGTTCGAGGCGCTCGGCTTCGACGACTACGTCAAGCCCATGGGCACCTACATCACCCGCTACCGCGAGCAGGCCAACCCTGCCGATGAGTAGACGCGGCGTCGTGTTCCCCGACATATGGAGAGTACTATGATGATGACGGAAGCACATTTCCACCTGATAATAACATGTGACACAGCTTCACAGTTTGATCCGTTGCATCATGCATGGTTGCACGGTCGGCTTGTGGGCATAGCGAACGACTATATAGAGCCGTTCATGCACTACGAATACGTAGTGCCAGTCGCAAAATAGAATAAGCAGGCTATCTCCGTGTGTATCCCGATATTAGTTGTCATGTACTCCTATGTTGTGACTCTTTTATTATATTATATTATATATCACAAAAATTAAAATCACACAGCTTACAGCACTACTACACAACTGACCTTTACTCCTGGTCCATCCGGGCCTTTACTCCTGCTGCATGGCCTTTTACTCCCCGTTGGGGATTCAAAACCGGGAGTAAAAATACCTTTACTCCCACTTCAATTTGAACCGGGAGTAACCGTGTTTTTGGGCTCGAGTAAAAGTCAGTTGTGCAGTAGTGCACATGTTTCATATAAATAGGCTCAGACAAGTGCACTGGAGATTTGGAGGCAAAAGTATCAACAGTATCCTAAGTTAGAAATGCATTTTCTTTATTTCTTCATTCATATCAAAGAGAGAGAGAGATCGGAGAGGATAGGCCCCCACCGTATTCATTAAGAAGAACGAAATTCTTCCCGATCCCGAAAAACCTCTGAACCCCGGTTGAGCCAGCGAGGGAATTTTTATTGCCCCCAACATGAATTCGCTCCCACTAGGATTCAAACTTTTCTTTATTTCTTCATTCATATCTCCTCTCTAATTTTTTCCTACGTCGTTTCTTGATGTTAGTTAATCTAAGGGGGTGATTGGAACTGCTCTACTAACTCCATCGTGGAGCAGCTCCAAAAAAAACCTGAAGTTTGTGGTGCACTCTTTTTAGGTGATCTCATAATTTGACCCTTTTTTCTTAAACCGACTGCATAAAGCTAAAACCATTTGGCTAAAAATGCGGAGCGGAACTAAAAACGTGGAGCCGAGCAGTCCCATACACTGATATGATCTTAACATGTTCTTGTCCTTTGAACTATTGGTTCCTTCACATCATTGTCCAGCGTGTAAAAAAGAACATTAGTTGGTATTAGAGCTATGACTAAAGTGGATTGGGAATCTGAATAATGCTTTGTGTTGTTTTCATAAGAAGACAATACTAGAACTTTTACAGATAGTTGCTTCTTACGAACTGTATGTACCACGTCGTAAACACGAGAGGATGAGGAAGCATAGGAGTTCTTCTTCTTCTTCTTTTGACGGGATCTTTAAAAAAACATGGAGAGCTTTTCTGGCTTCTTGTAGGTAGAGTAGAGTGGTGCAGCCGTGCAGGCCGTTTTGGGCCTTGGGCCGTATGGCGTTTGGTTTTGTCCTTTTTTTTTAGGAAGAAGTCCGGTTTCCCTCCCTCATCTATCGGCGAAGTCCGATTCCGCTCCCTCATCCGCAAAACCGAGACAAAAACGCTCCTCATCTTTCCATACCGTGTAGTTTTCCTCCTCGGTGGTTTCAACCCCCGGCTTTAGCCCCACGTGGCGCCATATCACCATGCCACGTCATCACATGCCCATCTCATCTCCTCTCCGGAACAACATGAGCCCGTTCGAGACAATGCTCCCGCCCGCGGTCCTCGCCGCCGCCGCACTCAGCTGCTGCGCGGCCGTCGGTCGTTGTACTCGCCGCCCGCCGATGTCTTCCGTCGTCCAGTCGCCCGCGCATGGCGCGGAGCGTCTTCCGAGCCATCTCGCGCCGGACGCCGCCGCCCTCGCCGGCCAGCCCGAGGAACCGGCGGTGGTGCTTGTAGACGGTGAAGAGGAACCGAGGCCTCGAGCACGGCCACGTCCCCGCCCGCGCGCCCGTCGCGAGCCACACCGCCGCGGCGTGCATCCGCTCCAACTCCGCTCCTCGGGGCGAGCATGGGCACCTCAGCCGCCGACCTCCCGCTGTCGCCCTCGGGCGGGAGGAGTGAACGCGGGACCACCGCCCGCGATTGGGGCCTCCCGCCAACGGCGTCGCCATGCTCGTGCTCGTGCTCTCGGTTGTTGCCGCTGCTGCGGTGGCAAGCGCACGGCGCGGGCGGGCGGAGGGCCACCGCTCGGCGGCGGCGAGGCCCGCTGCGAGCCGCCTTCTCTCTCCCCCTTCCTCCGCCTCGTCTTGCCCTCCCCCTACGCGAAGCGGCGGGCGGGTCGGGCGAAGCTCCTTCGCATGGTTGGGTGGGGCTCGGGCGGCGCCGACTTCCACCGGCTCGCTGAGCAAAGTGCGGGCGGGTGGCGGGGACCGGTTGCGGCCGCGGCGAGCGGCAGGCGCATGGAGGGCCGGGCGGAGGGCGGGTGGCGGCGAGCCGGCGTGGTCCTGGGTGCTCGCGACGGCAGCCGTAGCAGCGGTGAGAGGGAGGATGGCGGAGACGGACGCCACGGCGCCGGCGTCCATGAGCGCCGTTGCGGCCCCTCGGCGCAGCGCCACGTTGCAGTCCAGAGCGGAGGCACGCCGCCCAGCACGCCGATGGCGGCGCGGTTGTCCTCGGTGGCGCTGGCCGGCGCTCATGGTTGTCCTCGGTCTTTGGGCCGAGCTCCGCCGCCGCCGTTCCCACCGCGGCAAGCTTCCTCCAGCCCCGGGACGCGGCGGCGCGCACCGGGCGACCCTCGCGCACCGCGTGCCCGGCCCTTTGGAGGCCCGCCACGCCCGCGGCACCTCGGTCTAGCTCGTGGCGGCGGCGACGAGCCACCGCGCCCGGCCGGTGGTGGTGGTCCGCCCTGCTCGCCATGGCGCGGCGGCCAGCCGGGCGGGCGGCACGGCCCGGCCGTGGTGGCGCGGTCCAGCTCGTGGGCACCGGGCGGCGAGCCACCTCGCCGGCCGGTGGTGGTGGTCCGGGCCGGCCCGCGGGCGGCACGGCCCGGCATGGGCGGGCGGGGGCGAAGCTCCCGCGCCTTGCCAGCGGCGGCGGCGGCCGCGGCAGCCCGCTGGTGGCACGGCCCTCCTCCCTCGCCGCGGCAGCGCCCCGGCGGCCGCCTCCTCCCCGCGCCTCGGCGCCGGGCACGGCGATGATGGCGCGGCGGGCGCGCGCGAAGGCGGCGCGCGCGGCGTGCTGAGTTGATCTCGTGGGTGGGGCTCTGTTGTACTCGACATCGGGCAGGAAGGACGCCGGGCGTGCCGCCTCGCCGCTGTCTCGCTTCTTGCCGACCGCCAAAACCGGGCTGAAACCACCGAGGGAGGAAAACTACACGGTATGGAAAGATGAGGGAGCGTTTTTGTCCGGTTTTGCGGATAGGGAGGGAAATCGGACTTCGCCGATAGATGAAGGAGGGAAACCGGACTTCTTCCTTTTTTTAATAAGCTTATTCAGACAAGCTGAGTTGTAGCATCCACTACAGCAAAGGCTTCCGATCAACCCGGCCTGCAAGTGATTTTTTAGGCACGTCCAAGTCCAAGAGCAAAATACAAGGACATGAAAATCAATTCCAAAAATTAATCTGGTCATTCAATTTGTTTGTTTTCTTAATTCAATATATCCATAGTACTTACAAATATGTACTCATGTGCAAATTGGGATATAGACTCAAACCATAAAAATTTAGAAACAATGAGAGATTTTTTTATGATGTGTCCTTATTATTACACATGCAGTTGAAATTCGTTATTTTTTGTATTTTCTCAAAAACAAGTTTGTATCCAACTTTTGCATGTGAATACATATTTGCAAGTATTACCGATATTCCAAATGTTTTTGAATGACCAATATATATTTTTTAAAAAATGATTTTTATGTTTCTACCTAGTATGTGGTTTTCGCCACGTATTTTTCCATGTCCAAGTGCAGACAGAGCAACCCTGCTATGAATTATTGGCATGGACTTGTGCAGTTCACTCAGGTGGATTCGTGAATTCATGAGAGATGAGCCCTTGGACAAGCCACAACGTCATCGTGCTAAAAACATTCTCTCTGCCACCTCACACGGATGCCACGATTCTTTATATACTCACAGTGTTGGCACCGATGCCTTCTGCTAGGCAGACCCTACATCATACAGAACCAACACCTTCGTTCTCGACTATTCCATGTGAGAGAAGTCTTTCTGTCTGTCCATTCCACCCAAGACGTCAATCGATCTCTCCATCCAGTTGAATCCAAGCAACGAAATCATGTGAATCGATCTCTCCATCCCCAAATCAAGGTACTCCCAAAACTTAAATCCATACCACGGCTTCTCCTTGGTGGACTTGAACATTAGTTCTCCGCCAAGCGGTCATGTCAACAGCGCCACGAGCCACCACCAGCCGTCGCCTCATGGGAAATGTTTCATCCCCACGAAACCTATCGGCATCCTTCCCGAGACGTGGGAACCGCATCAAATCCCCATTGAGGGCGTTGCGAAGGAAAAAATAGCGGCGAGGAATGGAAGGAAAAGGAGAAGAGATACAGTGGTGGAACCCACATAAATAACCCTGAAAGTATGAGAGAATGCGTTGAGAGAGATACCCGTTTGATATTATGTTTCAGTCTTTGAAAATTTGGGAGGTGAAATAATGCATTAAGACCGACCTAAGTCATATAGCATTAGTATGCAGCCCGGCCGCTAACAGGTTGCTGCTTCTGATGATGATGACGTACGTTCTTTTAACCTTGGTAGCTTGCTCTGATCAGTGCACACGCATGCATACTGCTATTGCTGCGAAGCATGTCTGCCATGTCAGCGTCCATGCTGTAAAGATTTAGAGCATACTGTACACATCGAGTATCCCAGGTAATGGTCTACAGTAGATTATTTACTGTACATCTTTAGCTGAGTTAGAAACATTGCCGCCACACAATGGAGCAGGAAGTCGAAAGTATTGAAAAAAAAATATACGTTGGAAAACAGCACAATTGCTTGGGTGGTCGTCACTGGCCTTTTCAATCGCCAGCGACGATTCCATGCATGCCGCATGCGCGTACCCTATCCCCACGAATATACACACGGACACGTCCCATTTTCAAAAAATCAAACTCCCTCTTAATTAAAAAAAACGTGCTATGGTACGATTGCGATATTTTTCTGAAAGGATCGATTTTTTTGATGTGATGTAAACAGTCACTTCTGCGGATATCCCATAATATTATCCGGCATCAACGTACGTTCAAAAGCGAAAAATTTAGGCACGTGCACGCACGCACGTTTGAAATGTACTCGCGCGTTGTACCTCAAAGACGTCGGAGTATAGGCTGAACCAAGCACATACAGTATACCTCTGGCACCGTGACACACTGGCGTACGATGATACAACAACAACAGTAGTACCCAATTCATCCATTTTCACGTTCCATCTTTTTCGTGTGTGACAACTCGTCCACGCACACAAACACGCAGACGACGACGGAGCAGTACTTGACGGAATCCCCGCCACTTGTCATCAACAGGCGCGCGCTGGTGTGCATGCGTACAGTACATGCATGTATCATCGTCCCTTGCCGCCTCGGTACACGGTAGCTAGAGTAATAGCCTGTGCTTGCTACCCTGGTCAACACATCGTAGCCTCCTATTTAACGTATCCTCACACATCACAAGAACGGCACACACTGGCCGGCTAGCCACCACTGCATTCACACCACGAGCAATAACCCTAGCTAGCTTCAGTTCAGGTAGAGAGCCAATGGACTCGAGCTTCCTCACCGGCGGCGGCGCGGAGAACGGCGCCAACAATGGCGTCGCCGCTCAGGCCCAGCAGCAGGCGGCGCCGCCGATCCGCGAGCAGGACCGGCTGATGCCGATCGCCAACGTGATCCGCATCATGCGCCGCGTGCTGCCGGCGCACGCCAAGATCTCGGACGACGCCAAGGAGACGATCCAGGAGTGCGTGTCCGAGTACATCAGCTTCATCACGGGGAGGCCAACGAGCGGTGCCAGCGCGAGCAGCGCAAGACCATCACCGCCGAGGACGTGCTGTGGGCCATGAGCCGCCTCGGCTTCGACGACTACGTCGAGCCGCTCAGCGTCTACCTCCACCGCTACCGCGAGTTCGAGGGCGAGGCGCGCGGCGTCGGGCTCGCCCCGGGGGCCCTTCGCGCGCCGCCGGCGACCACCACCACCACCACCTCAAGTCGCGCGGGCCCGGCTCCGGAGCCGCCGCCATGTTACCGCACCACCACCACGACATGCATATGCACGCCGCCA
The DNA here is from genome assembly GCA_015847255.1 of Hyparrhenia diplandra. Taxonomy (NCBI): domain Eukaryota; kingdom Viridiplantae; phylum Streptophyta; class Magnoliopsida; order Poales; family Poaceae; genus Hyparrhenia; species Hyparrhenia diplandra. The sequence continues at coordinate 135,351 of JADLZK010011454.1, read as the reverse complement.
TGTACGGGGGCACCGTGCCGCCGCCGCCACCGGGGCCTCCGTTGCCGCACCACGGCCACGGGTTCCTCATGCCACACCCACAGGGCGGCAGCCACTACCTGCCTTACCCCTACGAGCCTACGTACGGCGGCGAGCACGCCGCCATGGCCGCGTACTACGGAGGGGCCGGCGCGTACGCGCCCGGCAACGGCGGCGGGAGCGGCGACGGCAGTGGCAGCGGCGGCGGGAGCGCGTCGCACACACCGCAGGGCAGCGTCGGCTTCGACCACCCGCACCCGTTCGCGTACAAGTAGAGTTCGTTCAGCAAGCCATCGATCGATCTGCTGATAAGGATCTGCACGTACGTACGCTGTACGCCCATGCAGGTCCCTCCTAGTGTGCACTGCTATTTAAGTTCCGTCCCCGGCTAGCAGCTTATTTTTCTTTAAAAATATCAGTCTCTATCTAGTTTCTTATTAGCAGTAGTAGTGTTCAATGCTTGCCACATTATGTAGCATTGTGTTCGAGTAACCATCGATGAAATTATTTCCTGCATGCTTTCTGATTGACTGTTCGTGTTTCTTCTGCAGTTCTGCTGCTATAGCTAGCTATTCACGAAATTATATCGTTGATTATCGATTTTTATGAAACATACAGTACGTACGTACAATAGTTCAAACGCACAGGTTGAACATATATACACGCGTCTACAAAGGCAATCGTCTATTCAACACGATTAGGATCTAACGGCTGACATATAAGTCATTTGATAGGAAGGCAAAATGACATCGTTGTTTCCATGAGGCGTTTGCCTATGCATATCACCTTTGAAGTGGGAAACGAGATCATGCGCTGGAACGGAGCCAGCGAGGTGATGCCTTGAGCTACCGACATGCGCCCTCATAAGTCCTCACACAATTGATTATTTAGTTAGTACAACCTTACTCTTTCGTTACCTGATGATTTATGTTTTAGTGTTCCTCCAAGGTGTGTACAGCTCTTCATCGTGTTACTCCTTGGAGTTTGTAAAACTCCTCACTTCCGTTGAATGAAATATGTGCAAAAGAAATTAAAAAAAAAAGGCAAAAGAACAGGCGGCTTTAGAGCAACTTCAAGAGAGTTGCTAAAAATAAATTGCTAAACTCATAATTTAGCCAAGCTCCGAAATAGAAAACCATGCAAAAAAACAAGAAACTCCAACAGACTTTCTATTATGGCAAAGTAGATGGCTAGCGGCACATGCAAGCTATATTTACCATGCGAGATTGTAGGAATAGACTGCTTGCTATTTTACAAAACAAGATAGTATAACTGTTGGAGTTCACTTTTTACTTAAAAAGCTAAATATAGCATACAAAATACGGATAGCATGTCTCTTGGAGATGCTCAATAGGATGTCCCGCCTAGAACTAGCGGATTGTTTGTTCCACAACGATAGCATACAAAACACGGATAGCATGTCTCTTGCAGATGCTCTTAATAGGATGTCCCGCCTAGAACTAGCGGATTGTTTGTTCTACAACGATACATACAACTATACGTACGGCGGTACGGTAGCTGTATATGCCTCGTTTGAGTGTGATGCGTGGTTGCCCTCCTTGTCGTTGCTACTATAGGTCTATAGCCAATAGCCTCTGTAGGTGAGGTATTCGTGACTTCCGACGGGAGAAAACACAACAGTCGTTGGCGCATTTTTTTTTCGAAACTGTGCCATTGACACGTATTGCATTAAGAGGAAATAGAGTTTTACACGCCGCACGCTTTAGCTAAAACCTTTATTGCAGCGCACGAAAGTACACTCACAATAGTCGACGACTTAAACGGCGGAGCGGTATGGATGTATTAAAAGGTAAACTATTGCGCGACTAGAGGTGATGGAGAAGAAACGACTACAACAAGAAGAAGAACCTCCCGTGAAGTGCCGCCCCGTCCGAGACCGCATCATGGGGAATAGCTCGCGCAGATCCTGTTGCTTGCCCGACGAAACTTCGTCGGTGAAGTGTCCGGAGCTTGGCCTCTAGGTCAGGGACAGGAGTGACAGACGCCGGCGCATGTTCTAGACTCTAGACTACGTGAAAACGTCGTGGTTTACTGGTTTGGGACACCCTTGCGCGTGGGCGTGTTTCCAAGTTCCACGGCAGGCCAGGCCGGTTGGCTTGCGCCGTTGCGCTCCAGTCGTTCCAGTCGCGTGCGCGACTGCAGCGAGGCGGCGCCCGCGACAAGTGCCGGCAAACGCGCAGCTTCCGCTCTGATTCTGCCGGCCATGCCATGCATGCGATGCATGTTCATGCTCTCAAGTCTCAATACTACACCATCTTCTTTGGATCTGATTCCTACGTGGAGCATCGCATCGCTACTTTAATGTAGAGTACTGTCTGGCTGCTGCTAGCTGCTGACCTGCTGTGTGTGCATGCATGTATGTATCGGCAGGCCCTGCTCCAGTGCATGCCCTGCTCGCGCTTCGGGAACTGAATACCGCAGCTCGCCTTGTTTCGTGAGCTTTCTCTCGCTCCTTTCACACTCTTGCATGCCCATGCCATGCCATGACCCCCCCCCCTCTCTCTACTGTACGCACGACCGCGTGAGGTCAGGTCTATTTTTATTGCGGCACGGCTGCACGTACAGCCTGCGTCTACGTCGTGACGAATATCTGCCTGTAGCCATGCATACAGATGTACAGCGGCAGCACCCTACGGCCCTACGCCACGCCAATTGTTACAAACTTACGAATACACAGTACGAAGAGCTAGCAGCGCAGCTTGGCTCCGTCGTGGGCTCGTACTAGTACGTTTGAGTGTCAAATCTAAAAGTACCTTATCTTTTCTTGAGACAACGAATTCATTCTGTATTTTTGAGACATCAGAGTATGTCTAAGAGACAGACTAGTCAAAAAACTAGCCAAATTTACTCTTTACTCTCTAAAATAGAGTTGATAATAAATAATAGATTACTTCAAGAGATAGCTAGGTAAAACATGGCTAGTGACTCTCCAAGAATTGAGAGTGAAGGTAGAGGGATGAAGAGCTAGCCAATTTAGAGTCACGTAGATATATTTTCTTAATAATAGCTATTAGTTTTACAAAACCATTTGGCTAGTCTCTTGGACATGCTCTCAAAAGCGCATTCATACGGTTTCTGAAACAGCAACAACTGCAAGGAACTACTACACATTCTTCTGAAAAAGGTGAATGGCACCACCAGTCACCAGAAATGACACAAAAGAAAACTATTTAAAGGGTATGAATACATTTGAAAAACGCCCCCAAAAAATCCAAAACCAATGCTGTTATGCAAAACAGTGACAAACGTGGGGTTCATTGTTCATCAGTCCCCGCCACCGTTGTTTGATTCCTTGGCCAGCTTTAGCTTTAACTAGATGATCAGTTCCGAGTACAAGTGTACAACAAAACTGATTTAAAATACATGGAATACCAGAGAGAACGCACAAAAATCCAAAGTCGATCCTGTTGTGAAAAATGGTGACAAACGTGGTGGTGGTTTCACTGTTCAGCAGTCCCCGCCACCGTTGTTTGATTCCATGGCCTGCGCAGCCTGGATCGTGGCGTCCCCGTCCGGTGTGGCCTCTGCTGCGGTGCCAGAGTGATCCCTAGCTTCCCCGTTTTCAAGTCTAACACACTGCCTCTTGTTGGAGACATCCGTTTCTTCCTCTTCTAGCTCTTCATCCTCATCATCGTCCACCTCCTCATCCAAACCCTTGTTCAGGGCTTCCTCGGAATGGTCTCCATCTGCAGCACCTTCGAGCCGTCATCATTGTCATCCAAGCTTCCTTTTTCCCCATCATCTCCAGTTTCAGCTTCTCCTCGCTTCCTCTGTGGAATCACATGGAAGAATGCCGCCTTCCAGTCTCTTGTTTCCACAAACTTTAACATTATCTCAAACACTTGATTGACTGTAAGAACCTGCGTGATTATTGAAACCGAAGACAGCAATAGTCTTAGTACAACTTACTCCAGAGACATAAGATATTCTAATGCAAAAAAGATTTTCATGAATAAAAATAACAATTGAGATAACCAGATATTCAGACAGTTCAATGGAACTGATCTGACAACTTGTGGCAGTACCTTATAACAACCACAAATATAAATACATTGCGCTCACTTGTCCAGTGTGCATTGAAGTATGAATACTCAGAATTTCAGCAAAAGGCACAACCATGGTAATTTTTCCTCTCTCTCTCTTTTTTTGAAATGTTCCATGTTTTAATGTGTTGTGAGACAAGGCCTCATCACAAAGGACTTTGTAAAATACAGAAGACACCACCACAATCTGTGGGCATATTGGAACACTTCAAAGCCATATAATGGGTAGAGAGGCAAATTTGAAACAGAAGATGATGCTTTCAGACACAAGGTTATTGAAAAATCGAGTTAGTATTTTTTTTTCGTGTGAAAGGTAGAAACAGATATACGCTCACCTGAGAACTTGACATTTTTAGATAGTTTCCAATAGGAAGCTTTGCAGATTGAATTCCCTGCTCAGCTGACTTTTTCAGTGTTATGCCCTTCCATCTGTTTCGATCCACCAGACCACCAATGATGTATATTTTCGACATGTCTAGATCATCAAGCACTGTCTCAGCATCTGCTGTAAGATACACAAGGTTTTCTTTACGATCTTCAAATGCTTCAATATAAGGCTTCGCCGCCTTTTCAATGATCCACTTATCATACCCAGGAATTCTCTGAAGATGGGTCGCCATTTCTCCACTGCAACCTGTCAACCACAGGTGAGCTGGGTTTGCAGATCTCCCATTCACTGCATAGCAGTACATAATCTGTAACACGCATCAGTTAATGTGTAAAATATTTTCTCAAGGTAATATTAAATGTTGTGCTTGCAGAAGATATGGAGCATTGGAGCTTGGCAGAGATAGTTTACACAATGCATGCAGACATAGGTACTAGTGCCCTTCTCACAAACTTGCTGTAAAAACATTCAAGGAAAAAAAACATGGGCACAAGACATCTAAGAATGGCATTGGAATATATGACCACAGGCTTGCCAACTACTACAAATGAGATTACAGATTCGGTGTGGTTTTGTAAACCAATAGTGCATTTGTTTCTCTAGCAAGTGTTGCCCTTTGTAGTCAGTTTACATTTTACAGCCTTTGCACAGACACTTGGAATATAACGATTTTAACAAAAGGGCATCAGTTCAATTAGTCTTAGTTACCCAGTTTACCAAATTATGAGATCTTTCAAACATACTTATAGTAGATACAGTCCAAAATTCCATATATCAAGATCAGTCAGTCGCTTCAAACTAATCAGTTATAGGCTCCCTCAACAATCATACAGACTACTGATTGCCATACAACGTTTCATTGAGTTCAGAACATATACTAACAAGAGAACGGCAATTTCACCTGCTGCGTGAGGCTGTGAATCTCGTTGGGCCGCATAAGGTCCGCGAACTCGAGGTCCAGCACCACCTTCTGGCCCGCGCCCTCGGCCGCGCGCCTGAGCCGGTCAGCTCGCGCCCCGCGCTCCTCCGCCCGGCGGCCCACCCGCTCGCGCCGCGTCTCCCGCCGCGCCGCCACCATCTCGGCGCGGGCCTCATCCGACGGCGCGGCGGCGAGAGCGTCCCCCCCACTCACGCCTCCTCCGCTCTACGTCGGCGCGCCGGCGCTCCTTCTCCGCCGCCTTCCGCGCCGCCTTACGTTCCGCCTGCCGCTCCTGCTTCTGCAGCTTCTTCCTCGCGCTCTTCGAGAGCTCCGGGGCTTTCCCCTTCTTCCACTGCCAGCGTCGCTTTCTCGGTCTCCGCGTCGTCAGCCATCTCAACGCACCGCCGCCGCCGCCGCCGCCGCCGCAGCCGGAGCAGCCTCTGGGTTCGTAGAGGTTTTTTTGGGTTTCGACTGAAAAGAGACGACTTGACCGAAATAACCTTTGGCGGTTTCCTGGAAACCCGTGTTCTCGCGTTCGTCAGAGAAGAATACGAGGAAGCTGAGCCCTACTATATGAAGGAAAACAGCCCAAACAACCTTAGAAAAGCGGCCCAAAAGAAAGCTGAGCCCAACTATGCAATTCGTGCGGTTTGGTTCGCACCATTGACTGCTTGACTGGTTTTAATTAACTTCTCATGAATTGCTTCTACCCGTTGGTAAAAATATCCAGGCTGAAACCTGAACTGCCTCCGATCTCCCCGCCGCAGCTGAGTCTCTTACCAGGTCAAACGGCAATCAGGGCCGTGCAAAATCCAAACGGGCGCCGGGACGCTCCAGCCATTTCGCACGCACGTACGCAGTCCACCACGCACTCCACGTCTCCACCCCCTCCTCTTTCGCCGGCGCTCCCTTCCGATCCTCTATATAAACACCCTGGGCGCCCTGGTCAGTCGATCAGAAGATCTTCATCTTCACTTTCCACCACATTCACTCGGCCGCCGCACGCGCGCTGTGATCCGATCGATCCGCTGCATGCCAATGGCGGCCACCACCACCTTCCACCTCACCGTTCTTGTGTTCTCCTTCGCCCTCCTCGCGGCGTCGGTGTCAGCGCTGCCGCCGGCGGTGTTCAAGGTCGGTGACGAGCGTGGGTGGACAGTGCCGGCGAATGGCACCGAGACGTACAACCATTGGGCCAAGAGGAACCGCGTCCAAGTCGGCGACGTCCTGAGTAATACACTTGGTTAATTCATTTTATTCTTGTATGTATGTACCATGCGCATACGTGTTTGATCGATGTCGTCGTCGCGTCGCCGCCGCCGCCGCGCGTGCGTGGTGAATGCGTGCGTGCATGCAGGTTTCAAGTACGCCAACGACTCGGTGCTGCTGGTGTCCCACGACGACTACAAGCAGTGCAGCACGGAGACGCCGGTGGGCCGGTTCACGAGCGGCGACACCAAGTTCAAGCTGGATCGCTTCGGCCCGCTCTACTTCGTCAGCGGCGTCGCCGGCCACTGCGAGGCGGGACAGCGGATGATCGTGCGGGTCAGGGCCCTCCGCGCTGTACGGCGCTCCCGCGGCGGCGCCGGGGATGCCGCCCACCGTCAGTCGCAGAGGCCGCGCGCCTAGCCCCAGCCCGGTCGTCTCCTCACCCAAGGTGCCGTCGGTCCCGGTCGGCTCTGGTGCCGGTTCCGCTTCATCCACCGCTCCCACGCCGAGCCCGAGCCCGGTGCCGCAGGCCAGCGGTGCGTCGTCGTCTGGGCGCGTGTTTGGCGTCGCGTCGTCGTCCGTTGCAGTAGGCCTTGTGGTCTTGGTTGCCAGTGCCACCACCATGTCCATGGTGGTTTGAACTTAGTCCCGTGGTTTCTGTTTCTCGATCCATAGTCGTACGTGGTGGTTTGAACTTAGTCGTGTGGTTTCTGTTTATCGATCCATAGTCGTGGTGGTTTGAACTTAGTCGTGTGGTTTCTGTTTCTAGATCCATACTTATAGGGCCGTTGGTTTAGGAAGAAGGAATGTTAGCTTTTCGACATCTTTACTAGGTGAAGTTCGTCTCGATTAAAATTGGTAGCAGGGGCCACTGGGCCAGTCGTGTGCTTGTTATTGTTCGGTTGAAAACACTTGTGCAATTCAATAAACGATTGTCAATCTACAGGTGTCATCGACTTAATTTATTTTGGTGTGCAACCTTGGACGTATGTTTGTTCAATTCCAGTTGACTGGTACATGTACTACTACAACATACTCCATTTCCTACGTGACAACAAAAGGTGTCACCAAAATAGCCAAGCACATGATATTAGCCATAACACTTCGTAAGAGTCTTTGATTATTAGTTTTCTAATCATTTGTGATAAGGCCAATATGTAGATATATATTCTTTTTTTTGAATTACACAGTACAACGCACAACGACACGCACGCACAATCACCCCATGAATACACGTTCTTAAACCCTACCCTATGAAGACCAAGGGGGACGTCGCTACCATTGAATACATAACGCCGGTAGATATATTTATTCTCACGTATTATATCCACGTCGTTGAGCCCATAGCTTACAAGCCTCACCTATTTATATATATATATATATATATTGGAAACTATGTTTGCCTTTGAGATATTAATAATTTTAAAGTATATATGATTTAAGGATGTAAATAGAGTTTTTGTTGCCTGTGTGTTATTTTTTCCTAGCCCTGTTAATTAGAGCCCAGATCCAGGAGCTCGTTAACAGAATATGACTAGATCAAGTCAAGTCTTGGAGAGAGATTCATGCATGTTTGTTGGAGATAGGAGATTCTAATCCATCCGATTCCGAGGTAAACAGATGCGTGAATGCGAACTGGACGTGTCACGTGTGAGGGATAGGGAAAGGCGCTGACTTAGAGACCTGGAGACTGTTTGGTGCGTGGGTGTGGATGAAAGGGCGGGAGATGCAATGACCGTGAAGCTGCTGAACACTTCAGGGCAATCCAGGCGTCCAGGCTTTGCAGAAACCAGCTTTGCTGCAGCTCTCGTTGCAGCTTGCAGGCCCCCCGAGCCCGTGAGATGCAATGAACGTGAAGAACGTGAAGCTCGCTCAGCTCGGCGAGCCGTTTTTCCTCTCACTTGAGAAATCTTGCGGACAGAACGCCTAAGGGCCCGTTCGGCAACACCTGAACGGCCCGGAATGGCCACAATTCGGGCCGGATTGGAGTGGCTCGGTTTGGAAACAGGTCCGCTCCGGAATAACTGTTCGTTTTGGCCTGGCCCAGAAACGAATTCAGCCCGGTTTGGCACCCCTCCTCCCCTTTGCACGGCCCGGATTGCATCCAGGAGCCTCACCCTCGGGCTTCAATCCTGGTCAGGCCACGCAGCACGAGTGAATCCGCCTGGTTCACTCGATCCAGCCCATGAACGATTCCTAGGCAGGAATCCTTCCTGTGCAAACCGAACGAGGCCTAAACAGGTTCGTGCGTGAGCAAAAATGCAAATGCGTGGTCGATGAAAGAAGACGTGAATGAAGAGTAAAAAATAAATACGGAGGCATGGGCGCGCTGAGAGTGCGCGATTCGTACGCGCGTCGAAGGTTTTCGCGTGAACCTTAACCGCACAGGGCAAAACAGTGCTGTCTACAGTACTGGAGTACTAGTTGGCTAGCTCGGTTGCACGCTCACTAGTCGCTGCGCCGAAACATCTTCGTGCCGGGCGGCGTCGCGCGCTGCTCCTGCCTATATAAATTGCTATTCTGTTTTCCGATGTGCCGTGACCATAGGAAACTGAATGTTTAGGCCAGTCTCACCTCTTAATAGAGGTTTCATAAGTGTTTCATGTACATTAAATGTAGCGTCATATTAGCAAAATTTTAATTTTTTTTGCATGAAACTCCTAATAAAGAGAGAGAAGGAAAAATTTAAATTAGCAAAATTTCAATTTTTTGCATGAAAAACTCCTAATAAAGAGAGAGAAGGAAAAAGTTTAAACATGGTAAAACCTTTGGGCACTGTTTCATATGCGTTGGAAACGGTGTGAAATCTCCATTGAGACAGAAATAATATTTCGCCATGGAACTATGCAATTAAACCATGCAATGAGAGAGAGATTGTGAGACCCGTAAGCCTATAAAACTGCCAGTATTGAGGAAGACACCTATTTAATGCCAAAGTTTCACATCTTGAAAAATGGGAGGTGAAACTCTCCCTTCATACTAGCCTTAATGATCCATGTGCCGGATTGTTGGCAAGTGCAGGGGCCGCCGGGGCGAGGTAGCTCGGGAGGGGGTTTTGCAGATTTGCAACCGGCTCACACATTAACTGATGCGTGCTACAGTACCTCAAGGGCAACCAGGCTCACAACAGTAGCCTGACAACCAGGCTTTGGAGTGTTGAAAGGGCAACCAGTCTTGCAGGAAAACCACAGCTTTGCATGCAGCTTGAAAGGGCAACCAGCGAGCCTCTCTCACAGAAGCAAGGGAAATCTTGCTAGCACAAACGTCGAGACAGACAGGAACAGTGCATAGTAGATGGACTCTTCGTAGCGAAGGAACCAGCCGCCATAAATGGTGAGCAAGGCAAGACGCTAATCGGTAGTAGTAGTCGCTAGCTAGCATTAGCATAAGCATGTCGGCGTCGGCGCGGAGACGGCCAGTGCGTGCGAACCGCGATGCCGGCGCCGTGTCCGCCGCGGCGGCGCTTGAGGACGACGACGACGATAGCGGCGACGTCGTCAAGGTGGACTGCCGCTTCTCCATCCTCGCGGTCCGCCGTTTCGTCGACCAGCTCTCCGAGGAGCAGGAAGAGGTGGTTCGGTCCATCGGCTTCGAGGGCGTGCTCCACCTCACCAGGTACAAGAATCTTGACCGTCACTTCTCCGCCTGGCTCTGCAATCACCTGGAGCTGGCCACCGCTGCCGCGGCGGCGTCCTCGTCCGCGCCCGTTCCACTGTACCTGAAAGACGGCGCCGGTGAGATGGTTCCCGTTACCGCGCGCGACGTGCACGAGGTCCTCGGCGTCCCGAGCGGCGAGCGGCAGGTTGGACTCGGGCGCAACCCCACGGAGAAAGAGAGCGACGCGGACGCCGTCCGCCGGGCGCTGGGTCTGACCGAGGCGAAGCGCCTACACTGCAGCGCGCGCAGGCCGTCATCGATCGGAGAAGCAAGGCCGCGCCGTCGCCGCCGCAGGGGCCGATGACGCAGCCCGAGCGCGACGCTTTCGTGGTCGCCTTCCTCCTCCTCCTGGTGGAGCACTTCTTCGCGCCGCGGTTCGTGGGCCGGCGCGGCAAGGTGAACGAGGAGGTGTTCCACGCGGTCGCCAACCCATCAGAGGTCCACCTCTACGACTGGGCCGAGTACGTCCTGAAGGAGTTCCGTCTCTGCGCCGCCAGCGTCCGGCAACAGCTCACTGCTTCCCGCTGTTCCAACTAAGCCTGGGCATGCGAATTGGCTTGTAGTCCAATGGTAGGACGGTCCAGTGACGCCACCCACCGGGGTTCAAATCCCTGTGCGCGACCTTTCCTGGGATTTTCCCAAGGATTTACCGGGCGTTATGCATTAAGTGGTAAGCGACGCTCCCGTCGACGACGAGGCGCCCTATGGTGACTCGAGAATCTCCGTGATCCGCCGGCCGCCTCAGCCTTCTGGAGGTGCTCATAGGGGTAGGGTTTGCGTGCGTGTGTTCATAGGGGTGAGTGTGCGTGCGTGTTGTGAGCGTCTGCGTTGTCGCGGTAATTCTCAAAAAAAAAAAAAAAAAAAAAAAAACTAAGCCTGGGCATTCGGGTTACCCGATTTTTTCGGTCGGGTAATTCGGTAATGAAAATTCGGGTAATGAAAACCAAGTTACCCGATATTAGCCCCTCGAAAAACATTATCCGAAATTTCGGTACCCGATAATTCTGGTTCGGGTTCGGTATACCCAATTTACCCGAAATTACAGAAAACAATAAACTACACAAAATTTCATTAGTAATTTAAACATAATTTCACTAACGATTTGTGTAGAATTTCAACAATAATTTGTAGAGAATAATATATTATAGTCACTGCTCAAACCAAGATAATTATATTCTAATAAAGTGATAAGTTCAAGTGTTCAACTAACAACAAGTGATAAATACAAAGATGAAGGCAAAACTTTGGGTAGTTTGGGTACCGGAGTGTATTACCCGAATTACCCAAACTAATTTCGGGTTATTAAAATCACTATCCGAACTTGGGATCGGGTACCATGGGTTCGGGTAATTGATCCGAACTTCCAACAGGATCTCGCTCTCCGGTTGCCTCCTATTCCTTCAGGTAATCAGGTAGCCCTAACTTGTAATGCGGGAATCTAATTGATTCATATGAATATACATATTACTACAAATTCTCAGTTTGGGTGGGTAATTTTGCCCTTTGGTGTCGCATGCTTCATTTACAACCGTCTTTTCTGCAGATTTTCTATTTAGATCGATTGGATTTGGAGACGACCAATTGCGAAGTACCACGTAATGTTCTTCCTCGGGTAGCAGCCTACCACTGCAACTCTGTGTATAATGCCATCGAGTTGGACCGACAACCTGAATGGCGTGAGGGTGGCCTCAAACTGTTTGGAAAGCTTAAGGTGCCTGTCTACTAATAATTACTACTTAATTAGTAGTGTGTGCATGTCATGTCATTGAACGCAACTGGGTCTCGTCACCCCAACTATATATTCCTCGCATTTGAACTTGGTTAATTGTGTTTTTCCTGCAATTACAGTTCGCTGTGAAGCACGCAGAACAGTCAGATGGTTTTGGAAGCACCTCCAAGGGTTCTCAGCCACCCCTGCACTCTTGTGATGTAAGTTTCAGTGATTTCTTCTTTGAAGGATGCAACAGAGTTCCTGTCTTTTAGGACAGTATTTGCGTGACGTTCATCCTATTTGACACTAACATGGCTCATTCAAAATAACTATAGAGGCATGTCATTTTTTGTCTTGCCTCAGACTCTCAGTGTACAAAAAAAAAAAAGTCACAAGGCAATGAGGTGCTTGAGCACATGGGGTTCCCCTCGGAGATGGAGGGACTGGATCTCGGCCATGCTAGCTACCGCCAGCACCAAGGTGCTACTCAACGGGCGGCCGGGCCGCCGGATTTTCCATGCCAGGGGCTTCGCCAGGGAGACCCTCTTCGCCACTACTCTTCATCGCCATGGAGGTCCTCAATGCGCTTAATCGCAGCGGGGCCGACCGCAAGGGCAGCTACTACCTCTTCCGGTCCGGCGGCGCTTGCGCGATCATCCGTGGTAATGTGGACGACCTCGCCGCCTTCCTCTCGCCAGCACCTACGGACTTCACTTGCATTCGGCTTTGCTGGGCGTGTTTGCAAGGCCTCGGCCTCGCCACGAACTTGGACAAATGCACAATCACGCCCATCCGATGCTCTACGGCGGACGGCAGGCCATCCAAGCGCGCCTCCCGTGCCGTAGCCGACTTCCCTATCAAGTACCTTGGCGCGCCACTTCGATCAAGCGGGCCGACTGGGCGGAGGAACAGCCGATCATCGACGCTGTCGCGGCACGCCTACCGACTCTGGAAGGCGGGCTTAATTACCACCCGTTGGAAGAGCCAAACTCACTCGCACCACGCCTCCGCCATCCCGGTCCACGTGTCTATCTGTTGGCGCCCTCTTCTTGGGCAAAGGGGAGAGGTGGACAAGCGCGGAAGGGGGTTCATCCGACCGACGGACTCGTGGCGCGGCCAATGCAAGGTAGCCTGGCCGACCGTGCTCGGCCAAGGAGGACGGCGGCCTAGGCTTACCTGACCTACGGATTCTTGGATTCGCTCTCCGGCTGCGTTGGCAGTGGATGGCTAGAACCAAGCCGGATTCTCGTCTCAGGCGGCGCTACCGCTTCAGAATGCATGGTCGATCGCGATGTTCGTGGCATCGGTGTCGGTGGTGGTCGGGGACGGCGCTTTGGCCAAATTCGACCGACGCATGGTCGCCGGACGACCCGATCTCCACCACCGCCCCTAACCTCTTCGTGGCGATCGCCCACGCCGCCGCGCGAAGACCGCCGTGGACTCTCCCGCCTCGAAACTAATGGATTCAGGACATCACGGGCGCCTACACCACGGCGGTGCTCGCCGGGCGCATCGGACCTATGGATCAAACCGCAGGGCATCGACCTATCCCCGACCCGCACAAGTTCATCCGAAGTGGATCGAGAGCGGGAATACACTTCCGCCTCGCCTATCGGGCCTTCTTCTACGGGTCTTCACGCTTGCTCGGGCGCCAAAGAGCTATGGAAGACCAAGGCCCCTCCGAAGGTCAAGTTCTTCCGCTAGCGATCCATGGACGGCTCGACGGCGAAGCGACGGATGCGCCACGGCCTCCGGCAAGCGCGGCGGATCGTGTTCTCGGTTCACGTGGAGGTGGAGACGGCCGATCACTTATTCTCCTCCGCGCCTTCGCGAGGGAGCTCGTTCCGCATACCCGCCTCGCTGGTCTCGAGCACCCGTGTGCCCGTGCAAGAAACCATGACGGTCAACCGGGTGGCTTGAGTCCACAACAGCGTTACCACCCGAAGTTCCGGCGAGGTTTCGCCCCCCCGGTCCTCCCCGGGTTACCCTGAAACTGAAGGAACGCAACCGACGACGCTCGACAACATTTCCATTGCGCCGGCGGCCCTTCTCAACAAGGTCATGCACGAGGCGGACGAGTGGTGCGCGACCGGCTTCAAGGTGCTGGAGCCACTTCTCAGCGCGGTCCGCTAGGATGACACCTTATTCCACCTGTCGCACAATTAGTTTCCCAGTTTAGTACATCCTTTAGCGGCGCCGTTAAAGCCGGGCGAATTGTGTCTAGTGTGTTTCCGTCTTCCTTGTGCCCTAGACCATCCAGCGGCACCTCGCCAAAGGGGTCCAGGGGTGTAACAAACAATCTATTTTCCCTTAATGAAGTACGTTGGTTGCACGCTTTCGAAAAAAAAAGAGTGTTCATTGGGAAAGCATGTCCCATAGCATGTGAGCCTTGGTACCTCCAATATTTCCATAGCACATGTACAAGGCAGACACGTCTGTGGTTTGGCACCAGTTGCTTGGTGTGTTTTAAGTGTGCGTGCATCACCTTTGTAGTGTATGAAGAAATAACATATATTATGCATTTTATTCTCTACCTTCAAAAAACAATGTATAATTTATATTTATATTTACGACATCTGCTTATAATGCGATCTTGCAAAAAGGAGAGGGAAATAAGGCATAATGGATCTGCAGATAAAAACTTTCTAAGTATGAAGGTGCTAAATTACTACGCACACAGACAGAGCGCGTGCGGTGCCAGTAACCGAATCGAGATGCAATCAAGTGTTTTTCATACAGGAACTGATGAAACCATGACTGAGATATAGAATACCTGATTTCAGCCTTGAAAACAGAACAATTTTGAAATTGTAAAAAAAATTATTGGATTCAGGATATACTAATGTATAAATTTTTCTCTTGTTGCAGTCAGAACATCATGATAGTACAAAGAATACAGACATGCCATCAATTGTGCATGGTGAGTCAGATTAATTCTCTTATTGTACATATTAACATATGTGCAAAAGAGGCTGGGGTTTCATCATTATTTCTATTAAGATGGTACATTTTGATCAGTACGTGGTGCTTCTTTCTTGTCATGTAGATGCCACTGAAGGTACTGACAGAGTCAATGTCTATTCTGGCAACACTGCTCCCAGGTACATGATGCTCTATGACTAATCATATTAGAGCCCTTTCTGTCATATTTAAGTTCTTGTTCAGCTCGATGTTTGAAAGTGAGGACCTTGTATATTATCAGTTGCAGGTTACAGGCAGAGATTAGGCCTAAAGAGCTACTTAAAAATCAGCAACCAGTAACCCAAATTTTTGTGACATGGCCAAAGAAAAGGAACCGATCAAAATTTTGTGACATGGCCAAAGAAGCTTCACCCTCTACAGGTTATACAGATCATCTTACATTCACCCTGGATTCCATTTGTTTTCAGGGGTGGTTGGTAGATACATCTACTTGGCAATATCACACTTGTAGTTGTCTACTAACAGTATTACAACCAATTACTTGTGAGTTTTTTTCTGAAACATTCAGTACATCAGATCAAACTTACGGTGTTGTCGCGTGTTGAAGCAGAAAAAGCGCCAGTGGGTCAGATGAGTTCATGCCAAACTACTTCGGACAGTTCTGATGACTGTGTAATCACTTATAGCTTCCATCCTAAAAACTCTGCTCCCCGGTACACAATGCTTTGACATTATTCATATTGATATCTTCTTTATAATTAAGCTCTTGTTCTGCTCTGGGTGTAACTATTTACAGGGCTCAGTCAAAGTCAAATCCCAAGGGCGTGTTTTCAAATCTGCATCCGAGAACCAAGCAAGAAGTTCCATCTGAGAAAATCAGTCAAACGGAATTTGAAGTCAGAGAAGGAACCCCATGTGACAATTACCAAAACAAATTTGCTGCAGCATCATCTTGTCCAGGTTATACAAGAGCAATTTATTTTGTAGAGAGTTGTTACATATAGGTTGTAAAAGATTTGGGCAAAGAGGGAAAGCTAAAATATACAAAAAAGTAAAAAGATAAAAGATAGATTTATTTGGTGCGAAGGTATCACTTGATCATCATCATTCATAAAACAATTCATGTTGCTGTGGTTTCCCTATAAAATTAGGCTGAAATATATTGAAAATAGTATTAATGTATTAATGTGTGTGTGAGAGAGAGAGAGACGAGAGAGACGAGAGACGAGAGACGAGAGACGAGAGAGAGAGAGAGAGAGAGAGAGAGAGAGACGAGAGACGAGAGACGAGAGAGAGTTCTGGTTGGCTTCCTGATAGGGGAGGTGGGACTACTATTGTGATTTCAGATATATTTCACTTTTTATTTCTAATTGTTAAATACATTCTAGTTTGAAAAAATTACAGCTGAGAGTTGTTTGAGATCCTAGCTCCTCTGGTGTAACCAGAGTACCGTGGCAAATTCGCCCATATATATCTATCTGTTGTTTTTAAATTTAACTATGTATTGATCATTTGCAAAATTAGTTATATCTTCTAGTATGCAAGATACGCAAAGAAACTAATGGTTTCCTGCTTTCTGTGGCAGAAGAAAAGCCAGTGACTCAAGGAAACGCATCCCAAACAACCCCAGAAGATGATGTCGTGATCCTTGATTACAATCCTTTTGAATCCGACACAGCGTGTACTCCCAGCTGCAATGGCCCAAAGATGAAGAAAGAATACACTTTTGGACGTTCACCATTTGAAATGGGACTGGTTCACCCAACGCCACCCCTCAAATGAAGCCGAAGCGTGCTTCAAGTGGTTAGAGGCATGCAGCTATCAGGACGACCAGCTTAAGTGGTGGGTTTAAGTCATACAGATGCGTATTACTTTCCTTTTCTCTGAGTATGCTTTGAATGCATCAATTTCCATTTTGTTCGATCAGGACCTGGGTCATTCTTGAGGAACCTAATTCGATAGCAGTAAATGGACAGCCCATCAAGCTTGAAATGATTCGTGGCGGGGTACTAGAACAAGATGTTTGTAACCTAGCTATGCGTCTGTACCGCCAGCTAGATGATGAGATTTATCAGAACAGTGGCAATTCAGAACCAAGGTGGCGGCACTTTCTTCCAGCAGAGTGGTCTGTAAGTTCCTATATCCTGATAATGATTACATGCAACCGAGTCTGGGAAGCAGTGTCATGTGCAGATATTGTTCCATTGTACATGTTGACCGGGTGTCTGATCTCGTCACACTTGTATCGCAGTCATCAGCCTTGGAGCATGGAGACAAGATATGTGATGAGTCATCACCGACAGTAAGATCCATGTTTACCGGTGCACACATCCCTTACGATGTAGGACTTTGCAGGATGGTATGGTGGATTTCTAATGATTTCAGTCTAGATTTAGGATTTGTTGCAATGCATATATGTTGTTCCTCATCAGGATGTACGGCTTGCAGGTGATTGTCCCAGTAGAGCTAGATGGTTCGTGGTCGTGCTATGTGTGGGATTTCATGGAGAAGCGGCTCAACATCCTTGACCCTCTCTTGCACCGCAGCGCCAGAAACATGGAGGCAATAAAGAAGAAGCACTCTTCATCGGCACCCCAGCTTCTTAGCGCTCTCCTCGGCTGCTTATGGTTCTACTGCAACTCGCATGGCTATGATCACCAGGAGTCCAGCCCCAACAGCTGGAAAACAGAAATTCTACTGGATTTTGATGGGATGCGCAGTCGTTGCAAGTATGTCGTTCACATTTCATTTGTGATACTAATATATGGCTGTTGACCCAACTATATCTAATCTGTAGCAATAACACGGGCATGTACACTCTGTTCTACGCCAGAGAATTCGACGGCAAGGATCTGAGGCAGACTGTCAGCGAGGTAAGTGGTAATTGACCACTTGTCACTGATACTGACAGCTAGTAGAACTCTTTAAGCATCAAGTTTTGGTTGCTTTACATCTTATATATATGCGATGCGACTAGAGATTAGAGAACGGCTTGCATTATCAGATCCTAGAAGAATGTAACATCTCATCAGCTTTATATTCTTGCATGCAGGGAACGATAGTAAGCTTTCGGAGGGATCTGCTGCATCAGATGCTCACCATGCGTGGCAACACCGGCCGCCGTCCATCGATCGTCGATTACCCCGTCAGGGGACGGGCCTAATTAGTTAATGTTAGTTATTATGTAGCTAGAAATCTAACTACGCGCTATCTATGTCATCACCTCGTTGTCTAAAAATTACTATCAACCCCAAGCCCTCAGCGCCCCTGCCTCAGCGTGGTGTTTTTTTTGAATTGATCCTCACCGCTTAAGGCTTTATTATTGTTCGAAACTGTTCTTCGTTCTTGGGATTGTAATGAGCTACGGCTCAGTCTCCACCGCCCTCATGGAAAATGGTTTAAAGTATAACTGAATTGTCTCTCTCTTCATCGACTTAAGGACTTTGGTAGAGTCTCATGTTGCATATAACTCAATGTGGTATAAAACTGAAGTCTCAAGATTGAAACGTATAAGGCCAAGAGAGCCTCAACATGAGGGGTGTTGGAGCATAAGTACGTGTGTTATGTTGATGGGCAGGACAGAAATGCGTCTACGCAAACTGCACAGATTCGCATGCTCGGTGCAAGGCGATCTGGCGTGCAAGGGAAGCGGGTAAAGCTCGTGCAGCACGCCGAGGTTGGTCCTGTGGCGCTGCATCCGCTTGCTCATTCGCGAGCGCAGCAGAAGGCGCTCTCCATGCACGAAATTCTCCCGCGGACAGAGATTTTACTACTAGCTACTCGGAAATCAAGATTAAGAAACAAGTTGGTTTCAATCACCTAATAAAGTATAAAAGTCGCCTTCAAAACAGATCACTTTGATTACCTCAATTTTGTCTTCCAGTGCACATGTATCATGGTTCATTTAGTAGACAAAAACAAGTCGTTGTGCAGAAACAAAGTCCAAACATGATTCCTTATTTCGCGTTACAAAATTGCTATGCATCTTAGTTCTGCACCACTTCCTGGGGATCCTCAACATGGTGATTCGTGACACTAACAAATCAACAGTGTCTGAGTTCTTCCCCTAGCAATTAGCTATCGGTGAACTCAAAGCCTGGCCTATAACTTTTCACTCGAATTGTTCAACATGCTGTGTATTGTTGAAAGTTGCTGTAGTCTCAGGTATACACTGCTACCTCTACCTCCTACGCTTTGATTCCTTCCTCGTCTCTGCAATGTACCTCTCCATGTTGCTCTTTTCCCATAGGTGTCGTCTCACAAGGTCCTCCTTCCTAGACTCATCTGAAACACAACATATCACATTATGTATCATCATTCCAGCAATAATGCAATTTTAAGTGTTTAGCTAAATAACAAGGCCAGTTTGCTCAATATCTCTATGAAGAGTATGAAGCTTAGTCACACTGACAAGCAGCACACACCTGACCATACAGTAACAACCAACAACTCCCAATGATTGATGTCTATAATATGGTTCCATGCAATTCACACATAACACAACACGCCATGGTGTGAGTTGTTTGCACGTAGTCTAAATGGCACTTAATGATTGAATAACATGCAGAACAAAAATAATAAACAACATCTCTACAGTGGGGAAATGTTGTCTTCAAGAGTTTTTCTCTTGTACTTTTGCGATGATTTTATGGTGAATGTATTTTGATATTAAGCTCTTAAGACTAAATTATGCACTACACCAATGAAGTAGTTTTTCAAGCCTTTTGATAAACAACACACTAGACATGCCAATATAGTTTTCCATGTAAAATAGCAAGATAAAAAAAAAAAAAAACCCATTGTTGTGCCTGATGATATCCCATGGAATACAGTGCACATTTAACTAGTCAGCACAACAAAACTCCATCACGGTGAAAGCTTCACTACCACAGAAGGAGGGACTATGCTGCAGCTATGCATAACAAAACTCCATCATGGTATACTAAGCACAGCTGACATCCTGAGTCCCAAACAGCCTAACCCCAGTCAGTTAGGGCCTCGTCAGCAGTAGGGTTCTATTGTACATTTATCTGTTAGCATTTGTTCTAGTTATGTTACAATATCAAACAACCTTTGCCACCATAAACCTCGCAAACTGAATCTCAATATTTATAGATGAGTTCAATTGTATAATTACCAATATTTTTCCATGTATTCACAGGTATCTGGAGTGAAATCCAAGTCAAGTAGCAAGCATCCTCCCATGTATATGGCAATTTCTTTACCCGGTATCTCCAAAACCAACAAATCTTCCAAGTAAGCACCTGCCACAACAAAAGTTACAGATGTTCAGTCAATATGCCTCATGCCAAATTTCTAATGAAGAGCAGGTAAGTTAAGACGGTTAATGTTGCAGGTGGGTCTCTTGTAATTTGTTAAGCTCAAAATGGACAGGTTTAGAAGGTATGAACTGACCTTGCCAATGGAGTAAGGCAAAAGTATAAATTGGACACCATACAGCCTCCAGACAGACGGTTTTTCAACCCCATGAATTTGCAATTCAACTTCATTACTTAGCTCTTCTTCAACTTTCCTACATTATTAGAAACAAAAAAATTATAAGAAACTATGTTATTATGATATCAACATCAGTAGACTGCATCTAAAACAACATCAGTACAAAGAAAACTAAGTACATCCAGAACCCATCATGATATCAGCATGTACCTTCCTGAAAATACTATTTCTAAAAAGAACAAATAAATTCAAAAGCCAAGTAATCTATCAAGCCTGTTGAACACTTTCCGACATCAAATTGGCAATACACAAGACATATCTTTAAACTTTTAGATCTCTTCAAAGTAGTATATAAATAGAGCTGGAATAAAAGGAGTCTTGCCTCAAGAAAATAAGACAAAAAAAGAAACAGGCTTATCAGAAGTCTTTTTTCTTACTTATCCACCTGCTTGTGACCCTTCTTTTTGCTAGCAATTCCTCCTGTTCGCTCAAACTCCAAAGCTTTTAACCTATTTTTATAAGCAGGAGTTTGCTTTACACTTTCCATGGCCTGCAATATGGGTATTACACTTTCAACATTTGCACGAGGCCATGCACATTTGTTTATATTTCCATTTTGTGAGTGAGCAAAGGATATAGTACCGCATTTGCTTTATGTTGAAATTCATGAGAATAGGGCATATATGGAGATAAATAATGCATTAGATAGTTCTCTAGTTGCAAAGCTTTTCCCATGTAAACATAAAAAATCAATATTGATTAGAGAAAAATTACAGATGAAGCTTAATACTGTATCTAATTCAACAAAAATAGTTCAACCTACTATGCTAGGTTTTGCCAAGATCAAAACTGTGTGTACAGTTTTAAACTTTAAAAAATGACGGCAAAATTGAGAGATAGTATAGTAAAAAGTTCAGCAGAAATTAAGTGGAAATGCTGAAAAAAAAAAAATAGTCAACCTTATATAATAGTAATGTGCAGATAACTAAAAAAAAACTGCATCCACTCTTTTGAAGCAATATAAGTTTATAACTGATGGTATGTACAAATTTCTTAAAGCATGCTGGCTATCAGCATTGAAATTCTTAATGTGTTGAGCATTTGGTCCATAAACAACAAATACGAAACATACTAAAAAGTTGACAGCTTTATATTTTCCTTCAATTCCCTGTTCGTACCTGGTTATACCTTGTTAGCTGATTTATGTATTGAAATGCTGAAACAATTAGAAGAAGACCAATCAACACAGCACGAGGATCCTACACATAGACAGCACAGTTAGTTGTAGTACTATCAAGGAACATTGCTGCACAAACTTTTCATGGATGGAAAATCAAACCGTTTTATGTCCATAGTATGCCCTATAGTACTGAGCTGTGTTATAGAAAACCTGAAATGAATGGGACAGACAATCAGTACCACTGCGCAGATGTCACAGACAAAAACCACAGAACCACTCTTAGATTTACCTTCATATAATTATTAAGTATAATTTTTTTAAAAAAAAAAAAATCTTAGATTTTAATAAATACATTGAGAGCAATAATTGATTTCTGAAATAATGCTCCAGTTTTCAAGATATGGGTATCCATTTTTTAGAAAAAGTAAAGTTAGGTCTGTTCAATGCAAGTAACTATTTTTCAGAAAAACTGATTTCTATGTATTTTCAAATTCAAACTTAAACCAAGGATGAAGCTTTGAGGTAGAAAATTAATTAAGTTAACAAATAAAGTAGATATAGCATGTATAATAAGCTAAAATAGTACGTATGTAGCATACTTCTAGTTTTGCTACACTTGCTAGGCTATGTATTTTTCACAATAGCTATTACAGATATAATAGTGAGTCATCAGGTCTTCCATGGAGCACATAAAAATTTATCCAGAAAGAAATGTTTTGGGAAACGATATGTAACAACAGAAAAGCATGAAAGATGAAACAAATCAAAAAGGAACACCACAATTCTTTTTATAAGCACAAGCATTTCTTCAGTCCTAAGAGGCTAAAGGTCTATTTGAGAATAGTATTTACAACATGGAACAAACAACATTGACTACTGCTGCTTCGAAAAAATGTATTAGGAACGTATGTTTAGCAGGTAAAAAAGATTGAGGAGGTTCCAATGGACCTCTTAATTCAGATGAAGGCATAACAAAAAAATCTAGCAGGTAACAATGAGGCAAATAGTGGCAAACTGGCAAATACCCAGGATGGAATTATAGGGAAAAGCAATGTTCACCATCTAGTATATGTGTTTACTGAGGTCTGAAAAGGCTAAAGATCTAATTAAGTGTAATTCACTCATATAAAAAGTCAATTTGGACATCGGGCAGATACAGGCTGTGTTTGGATGCCATAAAGATTGTGCAAGCTAGACTTCTGTTTTTTGTAGAAGCTGGCCAGAAGCTATGTGTGTTTTGGATTCCAAGCTGGATTCTAGAAGCTAGCATTTAAAATAAAATATCCTAGAATCCAAACAGGACAATAGTTCAATCATTCATATCTAATAATGTTAAAGCCAAAGTACACAGCAGTAAGTAGTACGTAAATAGGTAGACAAATAGAAATTAACTGCACATAATTATTTAAATAAATAAAACTATGTGACCATGGAATGTGAAAAGGTTGGAACATTCTTACAAGTTAAAATGCTTCTAGTAGTACTAGTGACAGAAAGCAGAAAAGCATTTAATGGAATGATGAAGAGTTGATAATAGCATAGTTACATAATTTTCATCACAGGGAGGGAATGCATGTTTACCTCTTCTGGATGTTCAATGGCATAGTCATACTGCTCCCTAGTGGATTCATCCTTCAGAATCTGACAGATAAAAACAATTATAACAGCTCAGGAACCAAACATTTGGAAGGGCAAATCAGGACAGGGATGGGTTTACCAAATCAAGTCAAAGGTATACCAAATTAAGAATTAAACAAAGGGCAAGGCAAGATGTAAGTATTAGTCAGCAGCAACATGCCACACAAAGGAACTATTTAATTTCATCGTGCAAGATCAGTATGTTTATTACGGTTCCATTTTAGAAAGGAGATAGAAATTTGCAGAAATCACATCGACCAACTGCAATGAAAGTTGGTTTTGTAAGCTTCAGCTTCTGATGCAAGCGGGCTTGTTCGCGGGTTCACAAATAGCCATTTTTTGTGGATTCTGCGAAAATCCACAAAAAAATGGCCAATTGGTGAACAAACCAGCTTGCATGAATTTGGCAAATATGTGAAGCTGTTTGCAAATGTTATTTCAATTATTTATCCAGTGGTAGAAGTTCTTGAGCCAGCAAGCAATGACCAGCAATTAAGAATAATCTCAACTCTGTTCTTGCCATGGGAATGGTTCTTGAGCCAGCAAACGAACTCATTAATTACTGATTTCATATCAGCACTGGTCACTCATAAAAATGAGTTATTCAATCAAACCTCAAAGGAAAAAAACTAAAACTCAGAGGACTCGGATAAATAAAGGAAGACTAAATTTTGATAAGTACTTAGGAAAAACTGTCACAAATTGCAAATATAAGGACATGTATCAAGGAGAAGGAACCATGCATTTCCTAACTCATTTTATCACAGGACTACATATTTAAGGACATTTCAGCCACCTCAAGTAACAGGAGATGTGGTTATGTCACCTCAGACAACAGTTGTCAGAAATGAACTTAAGAAAGAGAACTCTAATTTGTTGTTCTGTATTAAAAACAATGCCAAACATGTAGTTCCATGATATATGTCTTCAGAGCTGTTGTGTTGTGATAGTTTGTTCAGATTACACCTAGTGTTGTGGACTTTACCCAAGTATAAAAAGTATCCATGCCAAAAGTTCAATTAGCTCCTACTACAGGTTTCATAGCTTGACAAGTGCCTACCATTTTTGTGTGGGATTCCAAATACTGTGGTTACTGTACCGATTTGAATAAAATAGACGAATGGAATTCATTAACATATCAGTGCACGTGATTAATCTTCCAGCATTGGCACCAAAGCGTGGAATTGGAGACAATATATCTTGGGCACCACGAATGACTCAGCCAGCCAGGAAGATATGCAAGCAAGATGCAAATGGGCAGGTGTGTCCACGCCAGACCTCGTAAGCATTGGCGATCTTGACGAAGAGCTTCCGCGACTCCGGATCGGGGTTCTTGTCCGGATGGCTGCGCAGCACAGAAATTGCAAGAAACGATCAGTGTCGGGTCGGATCGGGGGCAAGAACCGAGGAAGGAAGCCAGGAACTCACTATTTGAGAGAGAGCTTGTAGTACGCTTTCTTGATGTCCGACGCGTTCGCGTCCTGCTTAACCCTGCGGCACACCGATTGCTGAGCGGGACAAGGAACCAGTCAAATGGAGGGGAAGAGGAGGGAGATTGTACCCTAGGAGGTCGTAGCAATCGTCTTCGTCGCAGTAGATGGCGTTAGAAGCGGGGAGCAGGAGGAGGAGAAAGAAGATGGAGAGGAGGTGGGAAGCCGCAGCCATGGAGGCGGATCCGAACTCCGAAGGATGCGTACCCAGGCGCCTCGCTTCAGTTGGAAGAGCAAGGCCGCGCCGGCGGCGGGGTAGCCGGGCCCGCCTGCTCCGCGCAGCGCTGTGATGGGAAGCAGAGGAGTCGATAGGCCCTGGCCCCTGTCCGAATCGGTGGGAAGCAGAGGAGTCGTCTTTTCTAGCAAGAGAACTTTGCTTATCATCATTTGTCTTAATTCGTCTTTTGCGTCCTCACAAATAAATAAATAAATAAATAAATAATAAAAAAATCGTCTTTTGCGTGCCGTTTGGTTCACATACTCCGTGCTACTGTGGATCATATATGCATATTATCTTGGGACTGAACATAAGCACGTAATCTCATTAGAATTATTAATCCCTATGCCCCGTTTAGATCTGTGAAATTAAATTCATTGTATAAACTATAGTTGTGGGAGAAGAATCGATAGAATTCGACTTTATTTAAGTTGAAGAGAAATAATTCATAAAATTTATTTTTTTTTTCTTCCACCCTATGAATTTGAGATACATTTATATGTGAAATTTGAAAACTTGTGGAATCTCAAATTGCAAATCAAATAGCCTAATTTCTTAAATAGATTCTCCAAAATGAAGGATCCAAACGGGCCCTTAGGCCTTCTCCCGTGGCTTTCACAAAGCAACTCATGCTCCTCTGGATGAGATGATTTCCTCACAAAAGATGTTGCGTCGTCAGGGAGAGAGAGAGAAGGTTGATGCAAGATCTTGCATTAGTTCATCGAATAAACAAAAATAATCATCCTCGCAAAAAAAAAAAAAAAAAAAAAAACGGTTGTCTTGCACGTGATGCTCAAGGACGTGCTGTCTCATCGCATAGACCATCATCTTATCATAAAATACATGGTCCACATTCTTTAGAGCCTCATCTGCATACATCATCATCCTATCATACAATCCCGCACCTGGCATACCAGCAATGAAACTACAAATAATAGACATGGGTCATGGGCATGCACGGAGCCAGCAGTGGGGGTGGGTGGGGCTCTAGCCCCCCTAAAATCCGTAATCAAGGTTAACTATTGTAGCAAAAAAAATAAAAATCATCATTAAATCTTCACGCAAATTAACATCTTCTTTATTTTAACCCCACCTAATTTTTTTTTTTCAGCTTCGTCATTGGTCATGGGGTATCCTCTGTTTGAACCAAAACAAGCAAATATCGCCTCCCATATGCCCATCAAGATTTGTTATCCCATAATCACAGCCGGTGATAAATTCATCTGACATTGTTTTAGCTTCTACTCTATTACATATGTGTTCGCTAGTCATTTGAACATTAGAATCATCATGCTGAACGTTACAAGAGATTTTATTCAATAAAAAAGGTTACAAGAGAAAAGAGTTGGAAGTTTGGATCTTCACCGGAATGAAATTTCAAATTGGAGTCAATGTTCAAAACTATTTGGTTAAAGTTTAATTTCTAGTCTGAATGTTCACTGATTAAACATTTCCGATTTTGAGGGTTCATCAGATACAAAACGCGAGGTCTTTCTTCTTGTAGGGAGTACGTACGACCGTACGTGGTTAGCCTGTGTAGTGGTTTGTGTAAGCGGCTAGCATGTGTCTGTACGTGGTTTGATACCAATTACACGCCAAAAGCAACATAATATATCATTACTCTTATATTATCAATCAGTAGAAATTACGATTATCTTTCGGGTTGTAGTAGGTTGCACACTAGCTTGGATCACATTGCTATCGCAAAGTCGCAAAGATTATTAAAATCCAGGTATACTATAGTCCGTGACAAGTATGTATGACATATATGTCGTAGTTATTACCAATCACACTTGCATCAAGTTATTGCAATCGCATCGCAAAGAGAATTAAAATCGAAGTACTACTATAGTGGTTTGGCTTCTTTTTTGGTGATCGACCACGATATTATCAGCACGCCCCAGCCTTGAACCCTACGGCGCCCCGGCCAACGTCGTAGAGCACCTCGAACGTCCGCTGCTGCACGTTGCCGATGATGCCCAGGGAGCTGTCGTCGCTGTTGGCCGCGAAGGCGAGGCAGCTGTCCAAGATGATCCCGCTGGCGTCGAGGTTGACGACGGCGCCACCGGAGAAGACTAGCGCGACGGTCGGTATGCTGACGCTGGACTGGCCGCTGAAGTCAAAGCAAGTGTCGAGGATGCCGCTCGGCGGTGCCGACGGGTACTGCTTCATCCCGGCCTTGAACGCCGACGACAGCGCCGAGTAGGCCGTCGCCGGCAGCCGCGTGAGGACCGTGCCGGAGTCCATGATCGTGCCGGCGGAGAAGACCGAGGTGGGGATGCTGAGCTGCCTCCCGCCCACCCTGATGGCCTGAAGGCGCACGCCGTAGAACGTGGGCACCTGGCTGCTCCTCAGCATCGGCGTCTTGACGAAGCCCGAAGTCCCGGCGCCGAGCGTGAGGAACCCGGAGGAGCTCGGCGTCGGCGGGAGGCAGTAGGAGAAGGCCGAGCCGAACGTCCCCGCCGTCTGCGACACCAGCGACTGCGCGCCGCCGCCGAGCCCCATGAGCCCGTCGGTCTGGTCGTTGAAGCCCGACTCGACGTTGCTGCACCCGAACTGGAAGTTCTTGACGGTGTTGGAGCCCAGCGCGAGCGTGTCGGAGCTGTAGGCTCCCGTCGTGCTGGAGCCGTCGCCGTACGTGACAATGTACTGGCACTGGGAGCTGGAGCAGCCGTTGCCTTCCTGGCCGAGCTGCGTGCAGGCGGCGGAGCTGCAGGAGAACGCGGAGTACGTGCTGGACGAGCTGGGGTCGAAGAGTGGGTCCGCCTGGGAGTGGCAATTGGAGCACGGCTTGCACTGCACCCACGACACGTCGCTGCCGGTGTCGATGAGCATGGTCTGGGACTTTCCTGGCGAGCCCAGGCGTACGGTGATCAGGTACTCCAGCGTGTCCAGGGAGGTGCCTAGAGTCGTCGGCACGGTGGCGTCAGATTGCTGGACGTCACCAGAGCCGCCACTGCGGCTGCTGTCGACCACGCCGCCGGAGAACTTCCGCTGGATGTAGGCAGCTCGGAGCTGATCGCGGTGCAGCCTCTCCTCCAAAGTTGGCATCTTCTTGGTCGGCAACGGCGAGCATGGGCCGTGACGGTGATGCAACGCCACCGTGGTGGCACCGGACGACGACGACGGAACCGCTGAAACCATATCAAAGCAAGGGAAACGATGATTGTCATATATATATGATTAAAAATGCCACAAAACAATCAACCAAGTTGAAATTGATGCTGGTGCTTGCACGGAGAGTGTAGTGCACCTTTGGACTCGGAGCAGACGGACTCGGTCCTCAGAGAGCCAGTGGGCAGCAGAACCCTGTAGCTGCCATCACCACCTGCGTGAGCAATGGGAGAGTGATAGCTGAGAAAGAAGAGGAAAAGAAGAAGGCTCGGAACAACAGAGGCCATGGCTTCCTTAGCTTGCTTGCCAGTTGCCACTGTGCCAAGCAATGCTAGCTGCAGGAGCTGATGAGATATCAGAGCTGCAGTGAGTTGCCGCTTCAGAATGTCAGCTGCTTATATAGAGGGAGCAACGCATGTAATCGGGTGCCCCGGCACCTACGCAACCAGGAGGATTCATATCACACGACGGAGACTCGTGGTGGACTAGGTAACGGTAGTGGCGTGCATACATGGGGAGACGACCAAATCGGACCCCCAAGGCGTGTGGTCTTCTTCAACGGATGTTGCCGCCTTGATCAGCGCACAAAACGACCACTTTTGGATTCCTCGTGATAAGATTGGACATCCTTGGTAGACTGGATGGTTATGATTAGGCAAGAACGTCATCTTTTACTGAACGAACTCAGTCTACTTGAGTTCGGCCGGCCTGGAGGTTTAGGCAACTGTCTTGTTAACAACGCATTTGCGCAGCAAGTTCATCTAGCCTCTATCTGGGGCAATTTGCGTAACAAGTTTAGGAATTGAGATTAGAGAACGATGCTGAATGCATATTCCATATATATAAATGTCATTTTGGACACCGTTACCGCCTCCAAAATATAACTTGAACTAGTGATTTTTTCAACATATTTATAGAACATACTCCCTCCATCCCATATTATAAGTCGTTTGACTTTTTTTTTATTTCCAAGTTTGACCATTCGTCTTATTCAAAAAAATTTGTGTAAATATAGTTAAATTTAAGTCATTCTTTAAGAACTTGTATTAATAAAAAAGCCACAGCAAAAGAAGTGATATTTTTACACAAATTTTTGAATAAGAGGAGTGGTCAAACTTGTTGTCAAAAGTCAAAAGTCAAACGATTTATAATTTGGGATGGAGGGAGTATATATAGAAACACTTTAATGCATGAAGCTTTCGAAAAAAAGGTCAGAAACCATTCAGGTTGTCTTTTCTAAAAAGAAGAAAACTGCTGTAGGAGCCAAGAACGAAAACGAATCAATCGAGAGACAATGGCCAACATTTTTTTTTTTTTTTTTTTGAAAATGCTCGCATGTTGCAATTTGACCAATAGTCCCTTTTTTCCTTTTTGCATGGGAGACTAAAGTAAAACTAATCAAACTTGCACGTAATCTAAAATTCGATGTCAGCCAAATATTATTTATCTTAATCCACAATAGCTCCCCGTAAATCCGATGGTAAGCTTTTTAGTGAATGTTCTATCTCTTATAGCTTAGCATGGTAGCTAGGGTCTCTAGAAATGTTCGCCAAAATAGTGAGAAAAGGGAGTCTACTTATAACAAACATAACATGGGTTGCAACTGGTCAAGTTACGTTGGCAACAATTTAATATGAACAAGATCCCCCTTACTCTTTAATTCTATGATATGATGTTTAGAAGAAGCTAATAAGCAATCAGTTTGCCTTACTGCTTAATTAGTTTCTTCTAATAATAACATAATATTTGTCAATATTATCATTTGGTACTACTATGCAATAGCTTGCGTACTTGCGCACGTATTTGGCAGCTAATCATTCATCATGGAACGATGAGGAAACCTAGTCATACATCATTGACTTCTAGTAATCTTGTGTTAATTTTATATAATAAATAATAATAATATATTTGTCTGTTTCGTGAAATTTAATTTAAGCTTCAAATGGGGCTTTCAAGTGAGAACAGGTGTGCTACTGTGCTAGGGGCAGCCGGCAGAGGACTCAGGGTCATCTGCTAGCCAGTATATAAAATGATAAATAGTGAGTGACCACCAGTAAACTAAATTTCCAATTCTAGCTCCACCGTTGTATACGGTGTCATGGCATTGTTCATTTGAGGGCGCCACCGCGTGAAAGTTCCGCACTTTTGCCCGGTTCGGCAGCACGTCACATCGCTGGAAATGAGATTATGTACGAAACACACATGCTCTCATGGATTAGTCTCCGTCCCGTCCTTTGGAAGAAGAATATGAGAACTCATTAGCAAACCTCCACACGTTAAGTCCAGGATCCAATCATTTCTTGAAACTTATACTTGGATGTACTCTTTAGCAACTTAACCTCAGAAAAAAAAAACGTTAGTACCAAGAATTTCTTATTTTGGTAGTTGTTGTGACACCTCCTACCAGTCAAGGAATCGAACCTTAAGTGACTTGTATTGACATGCACTCCCTCTATTCTAAATTATAAAACATCTTATAGATATATATTGTTTTTACTATATATCTAAGTATATTATATGTCTAAGTGTATAGTAAAATTTATATATCTAGAAAAAAAAATCTTATAATTTGGAATTGTTCGAGTACTTCAACAACAAGGTGTCATGTGCCAGGATTTCCGCCGCCAAGGGCCCAAGGCCCAGCGCTACGCAGCTTTGCCCACGCCGGCGCCGCCCACCACGTCATCCTTCGCTTCGTCGTTAAGTAATAATTATTTAGGGAATAAATATTTAGAGAAAGAAATAAATTGCTTTGTCAAGAGGTATTCTAATCTATAAGGAAACCTCCTAGATATTTCTTAGCATGCAAGTCTCTCTCGGACTATAAATACAAGAGACATATAATCGGTTGAATCTAATTAGAAAAATTAAAGGGGTAACACCCAACACTCTTGTCTCTCGGGCTCCCTCTCTCTCTACCCTAGCGCACGCGGCCACCATCACCCACACCGCCGCCACCCGCCCCGACGCACGCGCGCCTTCTAGGGCGCCCTTGCCGCCGCCGCGGCGCCGCCGCCGCCGCCTCACCGTCCCTCGTCACCGCCTCGAGCTGTTATGCGTCATCATCGTCATCTCCTACCACCTCGCGCCGCCATCGGGCCTCGTCATCTCGCCGCCCGATCGCCGCCACCACCGCTGCCGCTTGCCGCCGCCGCCGCCCGAAAGCCGCCATCGGCGTGTCCCAGCCGGCCCAATCTAACCGGTTTGTGATGGATGGTATCCGGAGACCGGACGATCCAACCACGCCGCCACCGTCAAGATTCGATGGCCGTCCCACCGCCGCCTTACCCGGAGATGATCATGGAGGCCATCTACGCGCTTGGACCCGAGAACGCCGCGACAAAGCTGCGATCTACAACTACATCAAAGATAAGTGCGGCTCCAGCCTTCCGTCCATCACTCACGCAACCTCGTTAGGCCACCTCTCCGCATGAAGGCCACCGGTGAGCTCGGCGACCTCCTCGACGCCGCCACGACCATGGGCGACACCGACGACAACGGTGCTCCCACGGCGCCGCCAACGCCGTCCCTCCGCGATCACCGGCGCTACAAGCAACGGACACGCCTACCCCGAGGATGCCCCCGCGTTATGGTTCGGTCGATCGATCGGGAGGCCACCACCGACGTCCACCACCGCCGACGAAAAGCCTACTCAATTAGGCCAATGTCGTGAGACTCCAAAGAACGGTCCGTGATAACTTCCAACAACACCAGCAACGCCATCATCGACATCGGAACATCGGAACGCCAACGTCACTATGGGCGACACAACGACGTCAACCGACGCCGACATCGACGTCGCTGACCACGACATCCCGGACAACACCGCGCCATAAACAACAACGACGTCAACACCATCGCCGACCGGGACATCACACGCTCCACACTCACCGGGCAAGTCCATCCCAACCAACATGGAGCTTCTACCTCTACCACCCATGCTACAAACGACGACACTCGACATCGTCATCGCCAACCATGACGCCCTCGACACCGGCACCATCGACGACAACAATGCCACCCCTACCGCACCCATAGGAGGGAACAAAGAATGCCCTCGTGAGCGCTAACGACATCACCGACGACCACGGCATCTCCATCAACGCCGCTACGCATGACACCCTCGGCATCGGCGACATCGCCAACAACGACAACGCTATCATGGGCGCCACGAATGGCACCGCGCCTCCGGGGCGCCAACGCCGATGACGACCCCGACGCCGACGGCGCGCACTCGTCCACTCGCCCGACCCAACCGACAACGACAACAATCGCTACACCGTTGGGCGTTCCATGGACATCCACTCACGGCGGAGAACGTCGACAAACAAGCTACGACTCCTATCGTAGCTTCAACCCCGATGGTACAGCACAAGCAACCCCACCCTCGCCAGCCGACTTCGATGACACCAAAGTATCAGCTCTCTAGCGCTGAAGGCGCCCTTCATCACCACGTCATCTGAACATCATCACGATCAAAGACATGAGGTATGCCGCTATCCACCCGATAATAGCGGTACTTTTTTGGTTCATTAGCATGCCAAGCCATACGCCACTGGAGGATTGGGACACCTCCACCCGAAGTCTACCTTGCGGTTTCAAGCTGCCCATCTACGGCAACCTCATCACCGACCTTGCGCCAACTCAAGAGGACCCGTGACGACTACATCGGCACCTTCAAGTTCGTCAACAGGCTCCATGCTACGCAACGGGATGCACTACAGCAGGAGGCGCCCGCACGATGGACGGCGTGATGCAACTTCGCTCGTCGCTTGACGCCCTTCGCCACGTTACCCGCTGCCGACAACAGCCGATGGAGACGACTTGGCTATGACAGCCAGGCCGACTCGAGGGCCGATCCAGCCGGCTCCCTCATTCCTCGACGACATCAACGCCCAGTACGACTACACCAACGAGCTCTACAACAAGCTTTGGGCTGTGATGCATCAGGAGGCGACCGACATGTTGGGCGCGGCGATCCAACTCGCCCACCAGTTCGACGCTCCTGTCTCCTATGAGGTCTTCAGCAAGCTTCGACCTTCGAGCTCCACCCGGCGACACATGAGGTATATGCCACTAACATCGATCCCTACCTCATCGGCCTCGTCACTACCCCTCGAGGCTCTCATCCTTCCTCAACTCGCTACACCGACCGACGACAAGCTACATGGCATCGCCGGAACCATCAAGCTCCAAGCGGGAGCAACATCTTGGGCGCCACTCAAAGTGATTGGCGTTCACCTCCCCGAGACCTCGCCAACCATGCCAGGCTTCACGACAAGGACAAGCACCTTTGCCGATGGAGGAGCCCCACGAGCTTCTTGCCATCGGTGCCAATCTTCTTCCCCGACAACAAATGCTACTACGCCAAGGCACTATCAAAGGTACTACGGGATGTTCTCCAACCGGGTGGGATCCTACGCACATTCTTGCGATTGGCTTTCACCCCTCTCCGTACTGGCCATCGATGCAAAACTCTCCAGAGAGCAATGGAACTCCATCCATCAAACCAAGATCGGACAAGGTCGGCATCCTCATCTTCGTCCGCTTAATCCCCTTTATACAAGTGGATGCAACAATCTTCGGGCCATGCCGCTCGATCGACCGCCAACGACGACCGTGCGAGAACCACAGCGAGGGACGCGCCGTGTGGAAAAGGGGAGAGATGTCATGTGCCGGGATTTCCGCCGCCAAGGGCCCAAGGCCCCAGCCTTGGCCCCTTTGGCCGATACGGGGCGCCGCCCACCACGTCATCCTTTGCTTCGTCGTTAAGTAATAATTATTTAGGAATAAATATTTAGGGAAAGAAATAAATTGCTTTGTCAAGAGGTGGATACGAAACTAAAAATAGCACACGAGTGTGGATACGAAACCAAAGCACTCTTTCTATTGATTTCACTCTGGCCTTTACAACGCCCCACGGGGCCTATTTATAGTCCGTAGACTTTTATAATTCCTCTTATGCCCCTCTACCTACCCTGGACCCTCGAGCTCCTGGCGGCGGTCGGTGGTAGAGTGGTCCTTTCTCGCCTCTTGCGACCACCAACCCCGCCGGTCCATTCGTCGTCGGATCCCGAACACCGCAAGACGGGGACAAGAAGCGGCCAAAGGAAATTCATTCGGTCCTGTGGCGCCGAAGGTTTTGCTTTCGGCTCTAGGGGCCGAAACTCCCCTCACTTTGGCACCCTTGGCGGACGAGTCATTGCTTCACGCATGGGAGCGCGGCAGCACATTTGGTCATGTGGACGGATGTCATTTGCTTTACGCCACCATGGAGAGGATGGCCGTCGAACACCTCGCTTCGGCCGCGGATGCCGGACCTCGACCATGGTCCAGGCCGGAAGCCACTACTTTCGCCCTGGTGGGCCGAAAGTTGGAGGCTCGGCCGCCCTGCGCCGGCCTTTGCCGGATGTCCCGGCTTTTGTCCCGGGTGGGCCGAAACTCCGAGGCTCGGGCATCCCTGCGCCGGCTTGCCGCCTTGTCTTTATAGGATCCTCGGGGACCGAAACACGTCGCATTTCGGCCACCTCGAACCGAACGCGGGACCGTTAGGGCTGTTTCTGCCCTAATCTCCTGCGCGCTTTCTTTAGGACCGAAAGCATGGGGTGGCCGGTTTGGCCTCCCCCCAACAGTAGCCCCTCGAGGCCAAGAGCAGGAGGTTTCGGCCTGCCCTTGGCCGCGACCATCCGGTCCTTAAGAAAGCCCCTCGCGGCCTTGAGCCGAATGCCTCTTGCTATATTGTCTTTGTTATTTTCTTATTCATACCTCTTTTCTTACTTTCTATTTTTTTCTTTTTTCTTTTTCCTTTTCTTTATTTGATAAAGGTTGTTTAAAAGAAATTGTTAGCGGCAGGCGAACCGGCGCCGCCTCAGTTCACGCAACCCTAACTGATGGATGGGACGGTTCCTCGGGCTGCGCGTCCCCCCCCCCTATATAAGGGGTCCGGCCTGGGACGGGGTCGACCCCCCGGCTCATTTGCCTCCCAGCGCATTCTGCTTTCCTGCGACTCTTGCACTCTCGGCTTTCGGTTCTTGAAGCTTTTGGCTCTTCGAGGGATTCGGCCCCGGGCCCGGTCTTCGTGTAAAGATCTTCCTTCTTAGGTCTTTTCCATTCGGTTGTGTTGGGCGCCCATTTTTTTATTTTTGGTTCTTTAGGTTTTACGTACTTTAGGTTTCGTTGATTCGGTAGAATGTCGGATCCGATCGCCGGTCCGGCTTCGGCGAAAAGCTCTTGATCCTCTTCGAGCGACTCATCATCGATTCGGATTCGTCTATGGGCGGCTCAGTTGGTCAGCGCCCTCTCTTGAGTGTCCACCCACATTTGTATTCAAGCGATAGCGAGGACAAGACCGAATCAGACGTTCCCTCAGCGCCTCAAGTGGCGGACGAAATGGATGAGGACGTTGACATTGTAGGTTCCCTTGTCGGCAGGGAGCTTTGGCGCAAGATGAGGCCGGCGCGTCTTTTTGTGCCATTGAAGGTTCGTTCGGATGCCGGTTTTTCTCTCGCGGAAGGGTCCGGGAGAACCTGGGCATTCGGCTCGCCCCGAGGTTTCTTGGGCCGGCACTTCATGAGTTACAGGATGATCTCAAACGAGTTTGTGCGAAAAGGGTTACATGGATCGGAGAACGCGTTACTTTTGTCGGGCACCAACTGGAGAGAGGTACCCAATCCAAGACCCGACGAAGCTCTTGTGTTCAAGGATTTTTCGGGCTGGGTTTCGCTTCCTTGTGAGGATGCTTTCGTTAGCGGGTGCCGGATCGTTTCAAACTCCAGTTTCATTATTTGACCCCAAACTCTATCACCCGGCTCGGGCTTTCGTATGGACCATGAAGATGATGGGAGCCCCTTTATGCGTGGATACTTTTGTGCGCTTTTATGCTTGTCATAAGAAGTCGCAAAGCGATTGAAACGAAAGGATCGGGCGAGCACCGCGTCGTTCGCTTTGGTGCTTACACCTTCATTCCCAAGGGTAACATTCGCCTCGCATCGGGCGGCGTTTGAACAAGTGGACGAGATGGACGGACTTCGGTTCTATGCCCGAGTTAGCGCCGCGACGAAAGCGATGCTACACAAACAGTCTATCGGTGGGCGGCTCGCTCATCGGCGAATGACTCCTATGCGCTGGAAATGCCGTGCTCACCACTTCGAGGGTGCCGATGGTGATGCCGAGGCTACCCTCGCCTTCCTAGCCACATTGGAAAGGCAAAGCACTCGTGATTTGGTAGAGGAATGGATTGCTATGGAGATTCGGCCTTTGAGCTTGAAAGTTCAGTTTGACATTGATCCTCAGAACTTTAGTTATGAGACCGTGCAGTTTGAGGCTCGTATTCCGCCCGATTCCATTCGAAAGCAAGACGTTTTTGGACTTCGTTCTCGATGAGACGAGACGTTGTCCTTGGTTCGATTGGTAATCGAGTATCACCGGTGCTGCAAATTGTAGGTGACAAAGCCCGTGTTAATCGAGCTTTTGACGCTATGGGGTTGCTTACCCTGGATTGGCTTACTCGGCCGGCTTCGAGCGGAAAAGGCCACTCGAAAAGCTAACTATCGGGGAAAGCCGTTGTTCAGATTCAGCCCCGTTCGAACGGATCAAAAGGTAGAAGACCTCACAGCAACGGCGCCCGAAAGAGGCGAAAAGATGTCGAGGTAGGTCGGGGCATCGTGAGCGAAAGGTTACTTTCGGCCGTCGCCAAGACTTTCGCATTGTTACTTCCGCTTTGGTACTTTGCCCTATCATCCCGTGGATTAGCTCGCTTTCTAGCAGTTTTGTTTGCTTTTTCTTTCGTTATCTTGTTATTGTTATTAGATGTTCGTTCTGACCGAATCTTGTTTGGGCTGTGTTTCGTCGCAGAAATTTCCAAATGACTCCAAGGGATGGCGCCTGGCTCGTGAAAGACCCCCACGATACCCTCGAGGGGTGAGGATGATTCGGCCTCCCAGGGACCGAATTTCACCCGGGTTAAGCGGGTTCGTGAGCCGGGCCGCCGCTGTTCGTTGTTCCCCGCTAACGCCCTTCAAATTTCTCCCCGCCCGTAAGAAGCGGAGGACGGGCAAGGATGTTCCGGCTTCGGCCCTTGCCAACCCATCCACCGGTCGCGTCTCTCCCCAAGAGTGCTCCGGGTAAGTCTCGGTTCTATCGGGAGTTCATGATGACTTCTGATATTCTTAAAGGCTGCCTATTTGGCCACGGAGTTCTTTCGCTGGGAAGCGATTCCAGCGACTTCGGAGAGACAACTGTTTATTCGGGCTTAAGTTCTCCCGAAGAGATGAGCCCTCGAAGAGCCAGCTTGCTCGTTGTCTAGGAGCATATTCGGATGCTAGGGTGGTTGCGTATGTGGACCCCCGCCCTCTGCCCCTCCTTCCTTCGGATCGGGGGGTAGAGTTCTCTACGTCGTGCTCTACATCTTTCATCGTTCCTCAGACCAAGAAGGAGCTTCTGAAGAAGGACCCCCAGAAGCTTGTTGACGCACTCAACTTTTATGCTACCGAGGTTAGTTTTCGTCACTGATATTTTGCCCGAACCCTGGAAAAGCAGCTCCAGGGTCAGGGCAATTCAGTCTCCAAGACCCTAGAGGCCGAGAAGGCCAAGACTGAGAAGCTGACCAAGGACCTGAAGAGCATGACTTCTCAGAAGAAAAAGGCCGAGACTCGGCCGAAAGCAGCAGCCGAAAAGAAGGCCGCCGACTGGGAGCGTAATGTGACGGAGCTGGAGGAGGAACTCCAGGCCGAGAGAGACCGAAACCATATGGCCACTCTTGACATGGAGTGAGAGGTCAAGACCGGAGTGTCACGTCCTCCAGCACCTTCTTGCCTCCTTCGGTGATGAGGCTAACCTCCCCGAGGGGCTCAGCTACGGGCGGGCTCTCCCCGGGCTGGTTCGAGGAGCCGAGAGGCCCGAATGCCCGGTGGAGACCGGGAGGGGGCGTGCCTCTCTCGAGACCCTCCTCCGGGCTTCGGCTCGCCCCGCACGAGCTTCAGTGCGAGCACCTCGGGGCAGTGGAGCCGAAAGAGGATCCAGCCGACTATTGGCGGACGCCTGCTCCAGTCCTCTCGGTTGCGGGAAAGTTTTATGAGGGGTTTTGGCAGAAAGGAGGAAAAGACCTTGCCTTATACCGCGCAGCCGACTCCCGAGCTAACGTAAGTTTATTCTTTTATATTACCTTTGACGGATTTTACTTTTCGCGTATTTCGGCGTAGATGACTTTGATTTTACTTGTTTCTCCGAATGAATAGGAGAAGAAGGAGATCCGGGCCAAGGTGGATGCCTTCCTTGCCGAGAGGGACCGAAAGGCCTCGGTGACGAGCCGGGCAGCCCTTCCACCGACCTAGGCACGCCTCCCGCCGGAGAACGCCGATGCCGGGCGCCGATAGGGTAGATAATGTTTAAGAAACTTTCGTTTCGCCCGTGTGGCCTCGAGTGTTGTAATGATACATGTTTAAATGCCGTTAACCGTTTGATGTGTTCTCGGGAGGGGACCTTTGACTTTATGGAAGATGTTGCACTGAAAGTTGAGCAAAATGGATTCGGTGTTAGCGGGGCTTCGTGGCATAACTTTTGTGAGAAGTTCCCCGAACGAATGAGTGAGATTTTCGTGTCTCGCCGTCGAAAAAAATTAATCGTAGTGGTAGGAGAATGCATGAGTTTTGGAAAACTTTTCGCTCCTTCGCGCCAGGCGAGAAGTTTAGTTCGTGGTTTGTTACTTGAACCGAAAGTAGAGGTGGAAGACGAAACCGAGGTACTTTCGCTCCTCGATACCGATATTGTGGCGTTAAAGATCTTGATCTCAATTGAATGAAAATACAACGTTTTGTGTTTTTCGTTCATCCTACATTTGTGTGCTTGCGCGAGATGTTGCTTTCGGGCGAAGGCGTTTCGGTTCTTGTAAAATCTATTCTTTGTTAAGAAACCCCCTCCCCTTTTTTGGGGGGCCGAAAGGTATGTAAAGTTCAAAGTAGTTCTTGATAGATTCGGTTCGGCCTTTTACATTTTGTTCTTGTTACATAGGCATTTGTGAACAGACCATAGGCCCGGGCGTACTGTGGGGCGAATGCTAGCTTTTGTTACATTCGGTCATCTTGGTACCGCAGCTTTTTCAAGGGTTCCTAGCGATCCGGTACATAAGCGTAGGAAGCGAAACCTAAGTTGAGAGCTTTCGCCGCATGATTGCGTGCTTGATATTGCCACATGGCACGATCCGGTTGATCATGCCGGAGCTTGCTCGAGCTTCGGCCTTCTTGGCGCACTCGGTCGCCTTCGTAGTTGCATCCGACAGCCTTTCGGTCGAGCTAGATTCGCACGCAGCTGGAATGCGGTCGCCTTACCGAGCTTTCGGTGCTTTCGATTTGCAATGCACTTGTGGCCGAGGTTAGCTGTGTGCTAAAATCACTCGAGCCGTCGGTCACCTTGAGTAGTCATTGATGTGCCTAAGTTGGTTGATGTACTTTCTTCGTAATACCTGGTAGAATTGTCCTTCCTAGGTCTTTCCTAGCAAGAACCTAAATGCAAGTGGTCTGAGCTAAACCGAAATGCACCTCTCCACTCTGAGTGGCCGAAAGCTACCTGCGACTTTCTGAACCCTCTCAATCCTAATGAGCTGGAGCTCTTGTGGACCGAGGTCCCTATACGTGGGCTATGTTTTTGGTGGCTATCGAGGGGTCTTTTCCTTCTACAGCTTCTGGCTGCTTTTGGGAAAGAGGTGACCCTTGGGTATCCTTTTATAGTAGCCCTACTTGTCCTTTGCTTGATCGCAAGCTTTGATTGTTTTGATTGCCCAAGGACAGTCATTATGTGACTGGTCTTGTAATCAAGGGGCATGTGCTTTCGTACGCCCTTTGTTAGCGGGGTGTACTTGTTTTGGTCCTTTGGACTTAAATAGGCTTGATGTTGTATCTCATCTTTAATGTCCTAGCTAAGCTTTTATAGCCGAGTGACATTAGTGCTGGGGTTCTCTGCCTTTATTACCGAGTTTGGCTCCTTTTGGTCAAATTCAGTTGGCTTCAGCTTTCCTGCCCTAGCTGTTTGTTTCGGAGTTGTTGCTTTTTGACTTCCTCCAGACTTTCGGCCCTTTCTGGCCTTGGTCTTTTGGCTTCCCTGGCCATTGTTTGCTGATCTCTTCAAAGATATACCTTCTCTCACAGTATGTTGTTTGCCGAATATATCAAGTGTGACTTAGTCACTTCTTGTTTTCGGCTTTGTTTTTGGGATTGCTTCGGTGTTTGGGGAAAGTAGCCTTTATAAGGGGCTTGTGACCGAATGTTTCCGAAGTTGCCTCATTAAAAACCTCACACCCCGAAAGGGTTTCCCGTGAGGAAAAAGAGCGCAACCCTATTTGTTGTTTCGTACTTAATTATTACGGACCAAAAGAGTGAAAAAGAAAATTACAACTCCCGCTCGGGGAGCATTCGTCAAGCATAGAATCGACGGAGATTATCCGCGTTCCATGTGTGGGTTGTTTCGTCGCTTTCTTCGCCCTCGGTAAAAACACTCCGTGCTTGACCATGCTTGCCACGACGAACGGCCCGTACCATTGAGACCGCAACTTGCCCCGCGCTTGTCCGCTGATCGAATCAACACCGGGTCTCCCGGGTAGATGCTATTTCGTAGGACCGTCTTGTCCCGCCAGCTTTTCGTCTCCTTGTGGTAGTTGTCGAGGTTCTTGCCGCCGCGCAACTTTCTAAATTCAGATGTGTCAAAGATCTACATATCTTTGTATTTCAGTTACATCCGTTATTTGTATACGAAAGGAACCGAGCTTTAGTTCTTCTGGCGTTACTGCCTCTTCCCCATATAGCAACTGAAATGGAGTGAATCCGGTTGCTCGAGACTTGGAGATGTTGTGACCCCAAACTACGACGGTCATTTCGGTTGGCCACTTCCCTTTGCTTGCGTCCCACGTAGATTTTGAGACAACCGAGAAGATTAGGCCGTTGGCTTTTTCGACGGCTCCGTTGCTCTGAGGGTGATAGACGATGCGAAAGTCAGCTTGATAGACGGTTCTTCGCAGAAATTTCAAAATTCGGTTGAGTCAAACTGCTTGCCATTGTCCACTGTTATGTATGAAGGAACCCCGAAACGACAGACTATTTGTTGCCATACGAAACTGATTAAGGTGGCTAAGGTGATTCTGGCGAGGGGCCTTGCCTCTATCCATTTAGTAAAGTACTCAAGCGCCACGGCTGCAAATCTTACATTGCCCGGAGTCGTGGGTAGAGGCCCGACTATGTCCACCCCCATCGCTGCAATGGCCAGGTTGGTACTTTCGGCTTGGTTGGGTTTGAGGGTGCGTTTTGCTTCTTCGCGCAAACATCCGCAACTTTCGCATGTCTTGACAAGCCGCTTATGCGTCTTCACCGCTGAGGGGGCCGATAAAATCCCTGTCTCATTGCCCTATGGGCGATCTCATGAGGCCCTCTGTGCGCCCCACACATGCCCCCATGTATTTCGTCCAAGAGCTTTCTTCCTTCCACGGTGCTGATGCATTTGAGCTTCGGTGCCACGACTCCATCTTTGTACAACTCCCCTCTGATGATTGAGTAATGTTTGGTTCGGGACTCCATCCGTTGTTGCTCATGCTTACTTTCGGGTTCATAGGTTCCTGTCGAGAATGCGAATATTGGGCTTCTCCAAATATGGCTTGCGATGACATGGATTGCCCTAGGTGCATCTTTTTCGCCCCCGATTGCTTTGACCGAAAGCCGCGGAAGAATACATCCGGTGGGGTTGGTATCCCAAGCGCTGCTGCCTTTGCCAGTTTGTCCGCTTCTCTGTTCTCGTTGCGTGGTATGCATCTTATTGAGAATCCTGAGAAATACTTCTCCATTGCTCTTACCGCTTGCAGGTATCTGATTAGTACCGGTTCCCTTGCCATATACTCCTTTTCACAGTGTCCACTTACCACCTGGGAATCTGTGCGAATGACGCATCTTTTGACGCCCATGGCTCTTAGCTTTCGGAGCGCAAGCAACACGGCTTCGTATTTACCGTCAGGTTATTGGTGCTCGTGAACTGTAGTCCGGCTGCATACCTTATGGATGGTCCCTCTTGAGGGGTCAGAATGGGCGAGATCCTGGCGCCCTTATCGCACCAAGCTCCATCGCACGCTTTGTCCAGTTGGTTCAAAAAGATAACTGATTACCTTCGGCAAAGGTGTCCAAATCCGCTATGAAGTCTGCTATTGCCTGCAACTTAATGGCTGATCTGTGCTCATAGTCGACATGAACTCATTCAATTCGCCGCCCATTTGCCTACTCTTCCCACGGCTTCACCGTTCTCGAATAGAGCCTCGAGAGGCCGAGAGGAGATGACCCGAACTCGTGTGCTCGGAAGTAATGCCTCAACTTTTCGGCTTGCCATCAACACAAGATATGCTATCTTTTCCAAATCGAGAATAATTCAGCTTTGCTGTCGAAAGAGCCTCAGACATGTAGTAGATGGGAAATTGTTTGAGCTTGTTGTCGTGCTCCCTTTCTTCTACCGTAACGCACTAACCGCGACCGGGATGCCGCCAGTATAGTAGCAGCGCTGCCTTTGGGGATGGTTTGGACATGGTTGTTAGATTGGTAAGATAATCCTTTAGGTCCTGAAAGCTTTCGCCGCTCAGGCCCCCATTCAAAATCGGTGCTATCTTTGAGCACTCTGAAGAATGGCAAGCCCTTTTCGGCTGATCTTGAAATAAACTGTTTGAGCGTCGCTAACCGTCCCGTCGCCCGGGGACCTTCTTTCGGGCTGTCCGGGGCTTCATGTCAATGATAGCCGCAATTTTATCTAGATTAAGCCGATGCCTCTTCTTGCCGACACCCAAAGATCCTAACATCTTGCCCTTTGTGATGCCGAAGATACACTTCTCTGGGTTCAACTTGAGGCCGCTTCGCCTTAGGTTCGTGAAAGTTTCCCTTAGGTCACTGATGTGTGACTCTTTCGTACTGCTGATCACTACTATATCATCTACATAATGTTACGGATTCTTCTTCTTCTTCTGGTCTCTGAACACTTCGTCTGACATTCTAGAGAATGTGGACCCAGCATTTCGTAGCCCCTCTGGCATTCGTTTGAAACAGTAAGTGGACCCAGGCTAGTTGAGGGTAGCCCGGGCGTCACTATGTGTACTCTCCTCATATAGTCTCTTCTCGTCTCTCTTGCTTTCATGCTCGAGGTTGGACCCGCCCGTGATTGCGTATATGTGACCTTGGGATGGCAAGATTTGTGTTTACGAGTCTGTTACCACCGATTGTCCTCGGGCTTCATTTGCACATTTGGTCAGTTTGCTCCAAATTGGTCGGGAGGATGCTGCCATTGAAGGAGCCTGAGGCTGTGGGTAGTAGTTTGGGTAGTTCCAGGAGTACTGATGGTGATGAGCCGGGAGCGTTGCTTGCTCCCGTATCGGTTGGGACGGAACCGTCTGCTGGTAGCCAAAGTAAGCATTCTACAAGCTGACCGCCGCTTCCCTTACGTTGTTAAAGACGTGTTTTGGAGCTTGGCTACTTTGAGAGCTCTCGTCCTTCAACTTTTGCTCCTTGGCCATTTGCCCATACTTGCAGCCTCTCGCTATAATGTCCCGCGTCCTCGCCGCAGACGAAGCAGTATGGCACTTTCGGCCCACCCCGGCCTCTTCCGCGTCCTCTGCCTCTTGAACCCCGGCCACCTCTGTTTGACTGAGATGATCTCGAATTTTGGGTGTCCTGAGGACCTGGCTCTTGATTTGTTTCGGCCGCCCGCGCCGAATCATCTTGTACGTTGTTGACCGGGCGGAAAGTCTTGCCACCTCTCTGAGCATCATTTGCATTCGAGTGTGGTGACTATTGTTTCTCATCTTTTCTGGCCGCCTTCCTTCTCTTTAGGCCCTCCTCCGACTTGGCGAATTTCTTGATCTGGTCGTATAGCTCAGTCAAGGTCTTCGGCTCTTCTCTGTCTAGGAGTGATGCACACTGGCCGATGGCCATGCCCTCGACTGCTGTCGCAATGACCACCTCATCTAATACATTCGGCGCCCGAGCTCGAAGGAAGCGCACTATCCTCTCGAGATACGTGTCGCCGATTCTCCGTCTTCCCGCTTGAGCTTTAGGAAATCTCTGGTTCCTTTCTTTATGGCCCGAAAGCCCTCAAATGTGATGAGTAGTTGCTCCCTCAACTGTTTCCAACTCCTGATTGACAGTGGACGGATGGCGATGCACCACTCGTGTGCAATGTCCTCTTTTTGCCATGATGAGTGACTTCGCTAAAGGTGACGGCATCTCCTCCGGCCGAATGCACCGCAGCTTCATAACTAGCGATGAACTTCCTTGGGTCTGTTTTCCCGTTGAACGACGGCAGCCTGGGCTTGTAACCCACTGGCCATGGACTTTGCCGCAGCCTTCACGCGAGGGGCGATGATGGATCGATCTCGCCACCCCCCCCGCGCGGTATTTGATCTCGTCTCCCCTCCCTCCCGGTGATACTGGCGTTTTGCTCTAGCCGTGCGATTTCAAGCAGAGGTTATCTTTCGATTTCGCCATCTTCACCGTTCCCTGGTCGAATCTTCCTTCGTCTGGCTGCCTCACCTTTCATCATTGCATCTTTACGGGCCCTCGGCCTCTAAGCTCAAACCTGCGAGGCTCAATTCTTGTATAAGCCCGCACGCTCCTCCCGCTCATTGCCAGCTCCTTCTTGTTCGCCTAACCGATCCTCTTCCGAATCTTCCTCCTCCTCGGGTAGAGCCTCCCCACCGATAGCAGCATCTTCGCTACACTTTGGCCCCGCCCGCGGAGTGATGACCTCGGGCGGAGGGTCCGACGGAGGATCCGCCGGAGGGGATCCGACCGGTGCCGCCGCCGCCTTAGATCTTCCTCGTCCTGGAGCCATGGGTTGCTCGCACAACCACGGTGGGCGCCAATGTTGGTGTAGCCCCGGCTGTGCTACCCCGGATAGGACGAAACACCGAACGAAACTAAAAACAGCACACGAGTGTGG
Source organism: Hyparrhenia diplandra (assembly GCA_015847255.1). NCBI lineage: Eukaryota > Viridiplantae > Streptophyta > Magnoliopsida > Poales > Poaceae > Hyparrhenia > Hyparrhenia diplandra. The sequence continues at coordinate 90,420 of JADLZK010011454.1, read as the reverse complement.
ATACGTAACCAAAGCACTCTTTCTATTGATTTCACTCTGGCCTTTACAACGCTGAAAGGTCCTAATGGCTAGAGGGGGGAGGGGTGAATGGCCTATTAAAAATTCTTGCAACAACACTAAGCATCCTGGATTAGTATAAAAGATGGTGAAGCTAAGTAAGCGATGCTACAAGCTAGCTATGCAAGCCACAAGTCAATTGTAATGTCTCTAAGCACAATCAATGGCTATGTTGCTAAGTTACTCCTAGGTGGACAAGATATGCTATCTAATTTTATCACTAGGAGCTAAACAAGTCTAGCAAGAAATACTAAACTACACAAGCTACACAAGTATACTAGCAAATGTAATACAAAGAGGCTAGAATACAATACCACGCTGCGGAGTGTAGAGGTTGTTGCCAATCACCGTGTACAATGAGAAATCTCCAACGAGCTCAAGACAATAGACACGATGATTTTTCACCGAGGTTCACGTGCTTGCCGGCACGCTAGTCCCCGTTATGGCGACACACTCACTTGATCGGTTGCTAAGCTTAATGGCGGTGCCAAATCTCCGTGGGAGCTCAAGCACACCGATCACAAGAGAGGGTCCAACAAGCCACGAGCAATCCACAAGTGCTCCTTTTCGTGAATCTCCCGCGGGGTAAGAACGACCCCTCACAAACCACCGGTGTGGCCTCGAACAAGCTCCAATCGAGCTCAACACCGCCTCTTGCTCCAAGCCGCTAGGGAACCAAGCAAATTCCTAAGAGAAACGAAATCCCGCGGCTTCTCCAAAGATAAAGTGCCTCTAGATGCAAGACTATCAAGCAATGCACTTCTATCACTCTCAATCTCACTCAAGAATCGAAGTTAGAGTGAAGAGATGAGTGGAGGGGAGTCTCACAAGCTCACAAGTGTGTAGGAGTGTTAAAATGTGCAAGAGAAAGCTCAAGAACCCGGCCAACCAAGTATATATAGAGCCCACTCAAAAAATGGAGCCGTTGGGGGTTTTACGCGTCTTGGCCGGACTCGTCGACCGGACTCACCAGCTGGTCCGGTCGGTCGTCCCGGCCAGCCACTCATCGCGTCACGGTCACAAGAGACAAGCCCCCAGGGCCCACAACCGACAAAGAAACCGTGCTTCCGGTCGATAAGTCCGGTCACCACCGGATGCTTCCGGTCCATGCGTCCGGCCGAGGTCCAAGACATGTCCCAAAAAACATGCTTCTTCGGAAGTCCGACCGACCCGCCGACCGGATCAGTAGGGTCAAAGGACCAGCTTAGGCCGGCGTCCGGCCGACGCTTCCGTCGCCGCTTCCCCGCGATCTTCATTTTGTTGATGCCTTTGCTTCAACCATGCTTCGCCTCTTGCCTCAAGTTGCCAACACGTCAAGATGATCTCGATATCATATATGTTAGCATGTCACGATCGATTAGGCAAGAACGGTTAGTGCTCTCAATCCTAAATGCAATATGCAAGTCAATTGGACCTAGAAGCACTTCACCAAATGATTGGTCGCGGCATCCCCTCTTGATAGTCGGCTATTTAACCTATAATGTGATCACACTCTCTATAGTGTCTTGATCACCGAAAAGAAAACCCTATCAAGTTATACCTTTGCCTTGATCATCTGGGTTCCTCTCAAACCGACCATCGAGCTTGACGATCCACCATGTCCATCATCATCGTCCATGTTCATGATCATCATGCTCCACGTCATCCATGTAATTCTATCTCTCAAGTCACACTTAGAGTAGAGGATTAGCATACCAAGTGTGTCATCAATTTCCAAAACCAAACATGAGATTTCAATCTCCCCTTTTTGGTAATTGATGACAACCAAATTCACAAAGATATGAAATAAATTCAATTGAACTTGAATTGCTTGTCCATAGCATTTTGGTCATGAAACAAAGTTTGGACAAACATTTCATGGTTCGGTTTGGTAGTAGTAGCTCCCCTACATATGTGCTTCCATGTGTTTGGATCAATTTGGCACATATGTATGGATCGAAATTTGGGGAGAGATACTAATACGAAAAAGGGATGCTAAGGTTCAAGAATTCGGGCCTTTGAAGCGTGAAACCAATCGGAGTCCTTAGCATCATTGTAACCAAACATTCATCAAAACTCAACATACCCCATGAGATCAACATTATAGGCATAAATGTGAGCAATGTCTAGATACATCCTATGCATGCTAGTTGGTCAATACACCAATCAATTTTCAAAAACTAGCATACACCAAGCAATTATATATATTGAATTTAGATTGCACAATGCAACATTTCATCATGATCATGCACATACAAATGCATAAATAGTCTATGAGCTTGCTCCCCTATTTGTGTGATCCCTTGTCAACATCTTTGTGACTTATTTCTCCTCCTTTGTCAATAATCACCAAAAAGGTGTAAATGAGAGAAATCAAGTCAATCAAAGAATCAAATGTGGTTTCATCTAGATCACTTGCCTTAGCATGTATTCAAGTTTGAACCAAGGACAAGCTTGTTCACACCTCCAATAAATAATGGTTATCTTGTACCATGTTAGAATACACATCATGAGCGCATTTTCTAGAGTCAACACTAGGATTGCAAGCCCACAAATATGTCATATGCCACCACTAGATCATAAAGACAATCAAAGCAATAGTGGTGCCACACATACATTGAAATCATTTGATTTTCCATGAATGAGCCTATTAAATGTATGATGACTAGATGCACTAAACAATTCCTTAGCATAATATGAATGCCATGTCAAACAACTTTTACCTTGCTTGTTGTCGAATGAGAGGCATGTCATATATGTGGGGGTGCATCAACTCAAGTTGGAGAAGTCAATAATGTTCAATTCTCCCTTTAGCATACAAAACCTCTTCTCATCAAGTGGCTTGGTGAATATGTCGGCTAGTTGATCTTCGGTGCCAATGCCCATGATACAAATGTCACCCTTTTGTTGATGATCTCTAATGAAGTGATGTCTTATATCAATGTGCTTTGTTCTTGGATGTTGAACCGGATTTTGAGTCATCTTTCTAGCACTTTCATTGTCACAAAACAATGGAACTTTGTCAAATTTAAATCCAAAATTCCTCAATGTAGACCTTATCCAAAGCAATTGAGTGCAACAACTTCCCGCACTAATGTATTCGGCTTCGGTAGAGAGAGTAACACTATTTTGCTTCTTTGAAAACCATGATACTAGAGACCTTCCAAGGAATTGACATGTGCCACTTGTGCTCATTCTATTTATCTTGCATCCTCCATAATCGGAATTCGAATATCCAATTAGCTCAAATTTGGATCACTTTGGATACCAAAGTCCAACATCTTGTGTGCCCTTTAAATACCTCAAAATTCTCTTAGTTGCCTTGAGGTGACTCTCTCTAGGAGATGATTGATATCTTGCACACATGCCCACACTAAATGCTATATCCGGTCTCGAAGCGGTTGCATAGAGTAAGCTTTCTATCATTGACCGATATTTCTTTTGTTCAACCATATTGCCACTAGGGTTGGGGTCTAAGCTTCCATTGGTTCCCATTGGTGTATACATTGACTTGGCATCTTGTAGATCGAACTTCTTGATCATGTCCTTGATGTACTTGCCTTGACTAACAAATGTGTCATTCTTCAATTGCTTGATTTGAAGTCCAAGAAAGAATGTGAGCTCTCCAAACATTGACATTTCAAACTCATTGGCCATCATCTTAGCAAACTCTTCACAAAAATCTTGGTTGGTTGATCCAAAGATAATGTCATCAACATATATTTGCAACACAAACAAGTCTTGTCCAATCTTCTTGGTGAAAAGAGTGGTGTCCACCTTGCCCATCTTGAACCCTTTGGAGATGAGAAAATCTCTCAACCTCTCATACCATGCTCTAGGTGCTTGTTTCAATCCATACAAAGCCTTCTTCAACTTGTACACATGGTTGGGATACTTGTCATCTTCAAAGCTCGGTGGTTGTTCAACATATACCAATTCATTGCTGAAGCCATTCAAGAATGCACTCTTCACATCCATTTGATAGAGCTTGATGTCATGAGCACATGCATAAGCTAGCAAGATTCTAATTGCTTCCAATCTAGCAACCGGTGCATAGGTTTCTCCAAAGTCAAGACCCTCTACTTGTGTGTACCCTTGTGCCACTAGTCTTGCCTTGTTTCTAACCACTATTCCATCTTGATCTTGCTTGTTCTTGAAGACCCACTTGGTTCCAATTATATTGTAGTCCTTTGGCCTTTCCTCCAATTCCCATACATCATTTCTCTTGAAGTTGTTGAGCTCTTCATGCATTGCATTGATCCAATCTTCCTTCTCTAATGCCTTCTCAATATTCTTTGGCTCTTCTTGAGACACAAAGGCATGGTGAGCACAAAATGAAGCCAATCTTCCTCTTATAATCACTCCACTATTAATGTCACCAACAATTTAATCTAGTGGATGATCTCTTGCAATGTTTGAAGGTTGCATCACTTGCACTTGATGACTAGGATGAGATGGTGAACTAGCTTGTTGATCTTGATCTTCATCATTAGAACCACTAGTGCTTGCTTCATTTGCTTCAATCTCAACCGTAGTGGTAGGCAATGGAGCATCATCATCATCTTCAACTTGTCTTGGTCTAATGTCTCCAATGTCCATGTTCCTCATTGCATTCTCCAAGTTGGAACCACTAACATCATCATGATTTTCAACTTCACTTTGAGAGCCTTGGGTTTCATTAAATTTCACATCATGAACTTCTTCAAGTTGACCACTACCCAAGTTCCATACTCCATAAGCTTTGCTTGTGGTTGAATATCCAACTAAGAAACCTTCATCACATTTCTTGTCAAACTTGCCCAATCTTGTGCCTTTCTTGAGAATATAGCATTTGCATCCAAAAACTCTAAAGTAACCAATATTGGGCTTCCTTCCATTCAACAACTCATATGGTGTCTTCCCAAGCATACCATGGCAATAGAGACGGTTGCTACAATAGCAAGCCGTATTGATTGCTTCGGCCCAAAAGGAATAGCTAACATTGTATTCACTAAGCATTGATCTTGCCATTTCAATCAAGGTTCTATTCTTCCTCTCAACTACACCATTTGATTGTGGAGTATAGGTTGGTAAGAATTGATGTCCAATTCCAAGCTCATCACATAACTCTTCAATTCTTGTATTCTTGAACTCACTCCCATTGTCACTTATAATCTTCTTGATGGATGTCTCAAACTCATTTTGGCATCTCTTGACAAAGGTCTTGAATAGTTCAAACACATCACTCTTGTCATGAAGAAAGAACACCCATGTGTATCTAGTGTAGTCATCAACTATGACAAAACCATACTTGTTGCCACCAATGCTTGTGTATGTTGTTGGCCCAAACAAGTCCATGTGCAACAACTCAAATGCCTTGCTTGTACTCATTGTGCTCTTGGATGGATGTGCATTTCCATGTTGTTTGCCGGCTTGACATGCTCCACAAGGTTTGTCCTTCTCAAACTTCACATCACTCAAGCCTCTAACCAAGTCATGCTTCACTAACTTGTTTAATTGCTTCATTCCAACATGACCAAGCCTTCTATGCCACAACCAACCTTTGCTAGCCTTTGAGAGTAGACATGTTGTCAACTTGGCTTCTTTTGAGTTGAAGTCCACTAGATAGAGATCACCATATCTAAATCCTTTGAAGATCATGTTTGCACCATCACCACTAACCACTTCACATTCTTGACTTGTAAATATACATTTGTAGCCAAGATCACAAAGTTGAGAGACCGACAAAAGATTGTAATCAAGGTTGTCAACTAGCAACACTTTGGATAAGCTCTTCTCTTGTGTGATTGCTATCTTGCCAAGACCCAGCACCTTGCCTTTCTTGTCATTGTCAAATGTGATTGATTCAAACTCATCAATGCCCTTGATGCTAATTGATTTGAACATGTGAGAATCTCCGGTCATGTGTTGAGTGCACCCACTATCCATTATCCAATGCTCTCCTCCGTCACAGTAATTGACCTACAAAAAGAGATCAATTTTTCTTAGGTACCCAAACTTTCTTGGGTCCTTCAAGGTTAGTCACCAAGGCCTTTGGTACCCAAATGGCTTTCTTCCTTCAGCCCATCTATGGTGTACCAATGTACCTAGCACGAACTCCATTGTCCTTCTTCACAAGCATATATGAATGATCAAGCTTAACGGAAGAGACATTGGTTTTCTTGTTCATGCACTTTGGCTCTAAGTGACCAACTTACTTGCAAACTTTGCAATAGCTACCATTGTTCTTCACAAAACGAGTCTTGTGAGCAACAAGGGCGGCCTTACCTTTCTTGGGGATATAGCCTAAGCCCTCCTTGTATAAGGATGCTCTTTGGCTACCAAGCACATAAGCAAGCGGTCCTCACCACCATAAGCCTTAGCCAAGGTGTGATTGAGCTCCTTTACTTCCCTCTTTAAACATGCATTCTCATGAATAAGCATAGGGTTGTCATTATCTTCACTAGAGATGGATATGCTAATGATAGTGCTAGTGGAGGCTACATATGTGGGGGTTGATTCATCAACTAGAATATCACACATGATGCTTGCATTGCATGTATCAACCTTGTCCTCAACTAAGCACAACTTGTGCTCTTCTAGTAGGGAGGAATGAGCTTTCTCTAACTTAGAATGAGATTTCTCAAACTTCTTATGGTCTACCTTTAGACTCTCATAAGAGGCCCGAAGCTCATCAAGTTCTTGCTTAAGGCTCTTTGTATCCTTATGCAAGCCCTTGACCTCCTTCCTACTTTGCTTGTACATATCAATGCAATCATCAAGCATAATTTGCAACTCCTCCCTAGTGTGAGTTGGCTCCTCATCATCACTATCACTATCACTATTATCATCATCATCTTTAGTGATAGATTATACCTTAGTGGCCTTAGCCATGAAGCATGAAGAAGAAGTGTCGAAGAGTGAGATCTTGTCATGCATAGCCAAGTGAGCTTGTCCCTTCTTCTTGTTCTTCTTCTCCTCTTCTTCATCACTTGAAGAGGATGAGCCATCACTATCCCAAGTAGCCACATGTGACTCATTCTTCTTCTTGGGCTTGTCCTTCTTCTCATTCTTGGCATCATTCTTCTTTCTTGCTTTCTTGATGCCCTTCTCATCATCACTCTCATATGGGCATTCGGCAATGAGATGGCAATCATCATGGCATCGAAAGCACTTTATGTTGCCTTTATTCTTGCCACTCTTGTTCTTCTTGGTTGATTGCTTCTTCTTCTTTGAGATGTAGCACTTCTTCACATATTTGCCCAACTTCTTGACAAAGAGAGCCATATGCTCATCAATGTCACTCCCACTTGTAGAAGCCTCTTCTTCATCATCACTTGACTCTTCTTTTTTTTTCTTGCCCTTGGATGATGAGCTTGCCTTGAGTGCCAAGCTCTTCTTGTCTTCTTTCTTCTCATCTTTCTTCTCATCATCCTTAGCCTTCTTGTTTACTTTGTTGATGAGCTCTTGCTTCTTCTTGTCATCTCTTTATGAATCATCGGTCATCACCTCATCAAACAATTGATTGGGTGTCAAATCCTTCAAATTTGTCCTCACAAGCACGGTGATGAACATCCCAAACCGCTCGGGCAAGCATCTCAAAAACTTCATGTTGAAGGTCTTGTCCTTGATGTCCTCTCCTAGTGCATTGAGATCGTTCACCAACACTTGCATGCGGTGGAACATCTCCGGCACACTTTCATCCTTCTCCATCTTGAAGCTATTGAATTGCTCAAGTTTTATGTAGGCCTTTGCTTGCTTGACGCCTTCAGTGCCCTCATAGCACTCTTCTAGCTTCTTCCAAATGTCATGGGCAATGGTGAGTGACTTGACTTGCTCAAACACTCTATCGTTGAATGCCTCATGGAATGCACTCACGGCAATGTCATTGGCATACAATTTCTTCTCTTTCAATGGAGTTGGCTCATTCTCTTTTGCCACTTCAAACTTTTTCTCAGTCACGACCCACACTTCTCTATTGATTGACTTGAGGTGTGCGGTCATCTTCACCTTCCAATAGGCAAAGTTGGTGCCATCAAAAGGTGGCGCCTTCTTGGTGTTGTTGACATGAAAACTCAACGCCATTTTATCACCGTTGGTTGTTAAGCCACTCAAATACGGTGCCTCGGCTCTGATACCACTTGAAAGGTCCTAATGGCTAGAGGGGGGGTGAATAGCCTATTAAAAAATCTTGCAACAACACTAAGCACCCGGATTAGTATAAAAGATGGCGAAGCTAAGTAAGCGATGCTACAAGCTAGCTATGCAAGCCACAAGTCAATTGTAATGCCTCTAAGCACAATCAATGGCTATGTTGCTAAGTTACTCCTAGGTGGACAAGATATGCTATCTAATTTTATCACTAGGAGCTAAACAAGTCTAGCAAGAAATACTAAACTACACAAGCTACACAAGTATACTAGCAAATGTAATACAAAGAGGCTAGAATACAATACCACCGCGGAGTGTAGAGGTTGTTGCCAATCACCGTGTACAATGAGAAATCTCCAACGAGCTCAAGACAATAGACACGATGATTTTTCACCGAGGTTCACGTGCTTGCTGGCACGCTAGTCCCCGTTGTGGCGACACACTCACTTGACGGTTGCTAAGCTTAATGGCCGGTGCCAAATCCCCGGTGGGAGCTCAAGCACACCGATCACAAGAGAGGGTCCAACAAGCCACGAGCAATCCACTAGTGCTCCTTTCGTGAATCTCCCGCGGGGTAAGGAACGACCCCTCACAAACCACCGGTGTGGCCTCGAACAAGCTCCAATCGAGCTCAACACCGCCTCTTGCTCCAAGCCGCTAGGGAACCAAGCAAATTCCCAAGAGAAACGAAATCCCGCGGCTTCTCCAAAGATGAAGTGCCTCTAGATGCAAGACTATCAAGCAATGCACTTCTATCTCTCAATCTCACTCAAGAATCGAAGTTAGAGTGAAGAGATGAGTGGAGGGGAGTCTCACAAGCTCACAAGTGTGTAGGAGTGTTAAAATGTGCAAGAGAGAGCTCAAGAACCCGGCCAACCAAGTATATATAGAGCCCACTCAAAAATGGAGCCGTTGGGTGTTTAGCGTCTTTGGCCGGGACTCGTCGACCGGGACTCACCGGCCGGTCCGGCCGGTCGCGTCCGTCGACCAGCCGACCGCGCGTCCGGTCACAAGAGACAAGCCCTGGGCCCACGGTGACAACAAACTTCGTGCTTCCGGTCGATGAGTCCGGTCACCACCGGATGCTTCCGGTCCATGCGTCCGGTCGAGGTCCAAGACATGTCCCAAAAAACATGCTTATCGGAAGTCCGACCGGACCCGTCGACCGGACCGTCCCGATCAAAGGACCAGCTTCCGGCCGAAAGGCCCGGCCGACGCTTCCGGCCGCCGCTTCCTCTGCTTCGCGATCTTCATTTTGTTGATGCCTTTGCTTCAACCATGCTTCGCCTCTTGCCTCAAGTTGCCAACACGTCGAAGATGATCTCGATATCATATATGTTAGCATGTCGCGATCGATTAGGCAAGAACGAAGTTAGTGCTCTCAATCCTAAATGCAATATGCAAGTCAATTGGACCTAGAAGCACTTCACCAAAGGATTGGTCGCGGCATCCCCTCTTGATAGTCGGCTATTTAACCTATAATGTGATCACACTCTCTATAGTGTCTTGATCACCGAAAGAAAACCCTATCAGGTTATACCTTTGCCTTGATCATCCGGGTTCCTCTCAAACCGACCATCGAGCTTGACGATCCACCATGTCCATCATCATCGTCCATGTTCATGATCATCATGCTCCACGTCATCCATGTAATCCTATCTCTCAAGTCACACTTAGAGTAGAGGATTAGCATACCAAGTGTGTCATCAATTTCCAAAACCAAACTTGAGATTTCAAACGCCCCACGGGGCCTATTTATAGTCCGTAGACTTTTACAATTCCTCTTATGCCCCTCTACCTACCCTGGACCCTCGAGCTCCTCGCTGACGGTCAGGGGTAGAGTGGTCCTTTCTCGTCTTGCGACCCTGCCAACCCCCGCCGGGTCCATTAGTCGCCGGATCCCGAACACCTGCAAGACAGGGACAAGAAGCAGCCGAAAGGAAATTCATTCAGTCCCCCCGGCTGCTTGAAGGGTTTTGCTTTCGGCTCTAGGGGGCCGAAACTCCCCTCACTTTGGCACCCTTGGCGGACGAGTCACTGCTTCACGCGTGCGAGCGAAAGCAGGCACATTTGGTCATGTGGACCGGATGTCACGCTTTCGCCACCATCGGAGAGGATGGCCGTCGAACACCTCGCCGCCGCAGATGCCGGACCTCGACCATGGTCCAGGCCGGAAGCCACTACTTTCGTCCCTTGGTGGGCCGAAAGTTGGAGGCTCGGCACGCCCCTGCGCCTCGGCCTTGCCGGATGTCCCGCTTTCGTCCCGGGTGGACGGAAACTCCGAGGCTCGGGCATCCCTGCGCTTCGCTTGCCGCCTTGTCTTTATAGGATCCTCGGGGGACGAAACACGTCGCATTCGGCCACCTCGAACCGAACGCGGGACCGTTAGGCTGTTTTTTGCCCCTAATCTCTGCTCGCGCTTTCTTTAGGACCGAAAGCATGGGATGGCCAGGGTTTGGCCTCCCCAACAATAAAGAAACCTCCTAGATATTTCTTAGCATGCAAGTCTCCCTCGGACTATAAATACAAGGGACATGTAATCGGTTGAATCTAATCAGAAAAATTAAAGGGGTAACACCCAACACTCGTCTCTCGGGCTCCCTCTCTCTCTACCCTAGCGCACGCGGCGCCGCCATCACCCGCGCCGCCGCCTCCTGCCCGACGCACGCTACGCCCTAGGGCGCCCCCGCCGCCGCCTCACCGTCCCTCGTCACCGGCCGGAGCTGTTGTATGCGTCATCATCGCCATCTCTTACCTCGCCGTCGCCATCGCCTACGCCATCTCGCCGCCGATCGCCGCCACCACCGCTGCCCCTACGCCGCCGCCCGAAAGCTGCCGCCGACGTGTCACAGCCGGCCCAATCTAACCGGTTTGTGACACAAGGTGTTTTCACCGCAGCTCAAATCGTCATTACGCCCTTCGGCCCTAGAGTGGCCGTGAAATACTACCATTGCCGATTTCTTCTACAACCGGTGGTAAAAAGGTTTAGCGAAACGGTTTACGTAGTAGAACTAGAGTTTGAATTTAAAACATGGATAAAAAATTGTAACAACCATATACGACCAAAAGTTAAAAGCCAAAATATAGATTTATTAGCAACAAGAGTTCATATAAACTAAGTGAAGGTTTTAACAAAATATTCATATAGATGTAATTCAAATGATGAAAACGCATATACACTAATTGGCAAATCTAAACACATCCCGATAGAGATTCTAGATTTTTTTTTTAATGATGTATATAGATTCTAGATGGGTATTTTTGTTACAAAAGAGTAAAAACAATCATATTTTCGTTGCATGCAATAAATTTATTCATGAGCACAACAAATGCTAATCTAGGTGCACTGCTTTCTCGACATAACAACAACTTCAGCACGGTCAGTACTTGAGCCATTGAAACCAAAATTAAGGGCTAGAGTGATAAAAAAATAGCTCTAGCAGAGGCTCTACTAAAGCCCTCAAAAGCAGGGGCACCCTCAAATCCCCCTCCCACACCCCTTATTCCTAGTGGCCCCGGATGATGGTTGCAGTTTTTTTTTCAAGATCGGCCTATTCACTTGTTTTTCATTAAGAGGAAAACAAGTTCAGTACATGTAAAGCATAAAATGAGACCCGACACGAGGCGAGAAGCCAACTGTGGGTCCTGGCCCTACCCTTCGGATCCCAAATGAAATGACTACATAAACAATGAGTTTTGCGACCAGAATGATCATTGAGACTAGTTACTCCGGAGAGCGCACCCAGCTCAGCCCACCCCCCGCCCTGCCTACCCCCTTCCACTAGAACAGGGTGTCCAAGGCCAAACTGACTGCTGGAATGACATGGACAGTATCGCCTGGTGAAACTCATCGAAGGAGACGTTGTGCGTGTGTCGGCCTGAGCAAGCAGTCCCACGCCGCCGCAGCATTACCTTGCGCGCTTGCATCTCTGTATTCGGATACCGTTGGCCGCTCTTTGCAGCGAGCCGAGCGCTCCTCTTGGGCGGTAGCATCAACGAACCATGCGTGTTGGAGCCCCTGGCACCTCTCGTTTTGCGCAAGCACGGTGTGGCCAGGATTAGAGGTGGCTCGATGGGCTTCCAGAGAGAAGCTACGAACGCATCCGGATCAGCGGGATGCCACGACCGGTTCCGTGCCCAGGTTAGCGTCGGCCGTGGCAGCTGGGGCGCCGTCCAACACAGCCAAATGAGAAACGACCAAGTTCAAAGGTGACCCCGGAACAAGCCAAATGACGGCTGCAGTAATTTGGATCATATAAGTTTCAAGCCCATACAACAAACATCATCCACAATTTCAAAAGCAAGAGAGATAACATATAATAAATTTCAGTCGGGTGCATTTACATAGGAAAGGTAACTCAACCCCTCAAGCAAGTATAATAAGTTATATCAGCTACATGCTTGGCTTGTAGCCAAGACAAGTTAGCAAAATCCAATACATGTGATAGAGTGCGATTGTCGTGAGTTTGCGCATGGGTCGCTTGCAGGTTCCCACCGTCTGCAACATGTGTTAGATGAGCTGTTTTCCTCTTGACTACTCCCTCTGTCCCTAAATGTTTGTCTCTAGAAAACCGTGTTTCCCTCACAAACACGCTTTCCGGGCGACACACATAAAGGGACGGAGGGAGTATACAGTAAAAAATGATTCTGCCATATCCTTTCTTCTTCCTCCCCGCTGTCGTTATTGTACACCTTGTTAGTCTCCAAAAATATCATATTTTGGCTATAAATCTAGTTTATTGGGCTTCTTTGATTGTAACGAACCTGACATAACATAACCTCTCTGTCCACTGACCACTTTTCGTCGCCTCCTCTCAATCGCGTCTCTAGATGGACTGGACCAATGACCAATGTCCAATCGTTGTAGTATTCAGTTGCTTTCTCGACCCATATGCATTTCTGCCCCCTGTCCCCGCCTGCTCCGCGGTTGGCGACGCCGTCGCCGTGGGGGCAAGTCCGCAAGTGTCGCCGCCCAGCTGCCGGACCTTTTCCCTTGGAAGTACGACTGTACCAACCAGCCCGGAGCAATCGTCCCATCTGACATTCCCCTTGTTTGCTTCGTTCTCGGCAAGGAGCTAGTAGGCAGCGTGGAAACGCGACGGGCTTTGCTTGGGCCGACGAAGCACTTCGATGGAGAGAATCTCTCCACCTATCTATCATATAATTGTGGACAAAACACGTCAGCACATAGATGTCACGTAGGTACACGACCTGTAGACAAAACGCGTACACATCATTTCTTAATTGTCTCGGCATTTACCGGGATCTATCCATTGCATGCTCTTGCGTTCCGTGGTCGAGAGAATTGAACTCGATAACCTATTCCTGCCATGGTGTTATTTTTCCCCCTCTTGAAACTGTCGTGAGAACGGGTTGCTGTTCCCGTGGAAATTTTGCGCGCATGCACTGATCGAGCTTTCGCCGCCCGCCCTTAGCTGTCGGACTTGGGGGCTGCGCCCCGGCCGGTTGTGTTGTTGTGTGTGTTCGGCCTCGGCGGGGGATTCCTTGACAGTGGCGTCTGGCGCGTCCGTATCTGCAACAGCGACGTGCGTGTCGTCAGCAAGCAGATTCCTTCCACGCTTGCGTCTTCTTCTCTACTGCGGCAGTTGGTGACCCATCGACGACGGGTATCTTCTCTACTGCTACGTGTGTGTGTGTGTACGCGCTGTGCCGTTGTTGTTGAGAGTCTGAGAGAGATGGACGACGACAGGCCCGCCGGACGAGCTTTTCCAGGAGCTGTGCAAGCTTCTCCGGCCGGGAACGTAACGGGGGCGAGCGGCAGCGAGAGGTGGCCTCGTTCTCTACTCCCTTTTCACAGCTGAAGCTGAGGCGGAGGCATGCGTGTGCGTCCATTTCGTGTCCAAGCAGGCCTCCTCCATCCGTGCTGGCGGCGGCGCGTGCGACGGGCAGCGTGCTCCCACCGGCGCACCGCCAAAGCGTCGCATGCCTGTATATATGGGCATCTCCATCAGCAAATTAAGATATACTTGGTCGCTTCCAAAATGTACCCCAAAGGTCTGATAGAAATCATAACACGACGTTCCCACTGGATCCAGCTAGCGATCGAATTAACAAAGTAGTTTTTTTTTTTTTTTTTTTTTTTTTTTTTTTGAAAATTGATCTGGACATCAATTTTTCTTGGGTGGAAGTAGCGATCGTTTTTAGTTATTTTATTCAGTCAATGCCAAACTAAGCTAACTCTTACCAAGTTTATAGTAGACATCTACGACAAGACTACAACATCATATTGCTTTCAGTATTTTCCTTCAAAAGAACCAGCTAGTTCCATTATTTATACAGAGGACTGAGAGGAGAGTGAGAGTGGATCGATGGGAATCATGTGACGAGAGCCACTTATGGGCAGGCCCCACCGTGTCAAATAAGGAGGGCTATTATTGATAGAGTTTTTATTTATAACAATTATTGATAGAGTTAGCTAGTAGCACGTACTATCTATAAGGTCTTGAATAATGGTGAGAACTACCTGTTGACCTTTTTATCCTAGAAGACAGCTACTGTTGTGGTTGCTCTACATCTCATCACACTTCAAAGTAATAAATAAATAAATAAATATACAAAAATAACAAATCCTCAAACATAATCCCTCAGTTCAAAATCACAAAGTGTTCTACCGTATGTACCTTTTACTATGTGTCATAGATATGCATTATACTCTCTCCGTCCCAAAATAAATGCAATTATTGACTTTCGTAGAAACTGTATTTAACCTCTCGTATTATTTAACTTTTTTCATATAAATATTTTCACTTTTGTTATGACTTATTACATCACTAAATATGTTGTAATAATATTTTATTTCTTTTATAATTTACATTTGAATAAGACGAGGTCAAATATAGTTTCTAAAAGTTAAATAATTACGTTTATTTTAGGACGGAGAGAGTATTCAGATACATAGCGTATTTCTTTAAAATTAGAGGAACTTATAATTTTGAATTGAGGGAAATTGTTACAGCAAATCCTTTATCATCAGCCTCGCGCCATGTCATCTCACTTCTCACAAGGAGGATCCATTGGGCCGGGCCAGTTTAAAGTTGCATGAGTTATTCATTACTTCTCTTGCAGCCCAGCCAGCCCAAAGCCCGGAGGGCCCACCTGCCAGGGCCGTGGCTGGATGGACCAGCAGCTCCCCGCGCTGGCTCACCGAAACAATTGCAAAACGAGCTAAAAAAAAATACCAAACATCGTTTAAAATCTGATCAATTTTAGGCAGCCATTGCATGCCAACCATTGCCATTAATAGGTATATATAAGATACGCGTAGGAGGCTGCTGTTGCGCTCCGCCTTCGTCGCCTCCTGTTGTTTGTGGCTGTGGCCAATCATCCTTCCCCTCTCATCCCGGGCCCCGGGGAAAATTTTGCCCCAGAAACTCTTGCGCGTTGGATCACAAGCAAGGGCAAAATTTTCTGTGACTCCGGCTCAAGGACGCCGCGGCACCCATGTCGGTGAGTGCAAATCTCCTGCGCCTTATCATCTGACCACATCCTTGCTGCCTTCTTGTTCTTCTTTTGTAATGCCTGCATTTGTCTATCTTGGCTTGAAATTAGAGATTGTTTTGATGCATCAGGCATGATTAAAACATGCTTGTCGCATTGGATTGGCATGAAATTAGCAAATTAGCACAAAAATGCAGGGTTGAATATATTTACCTATCAATTACGATGGTATGGATCCAAATCCAGCAGTTTGGCAAAATGTGAAACTGATAGCTATTAACAACACCTGTTCATCCATAGGTCATCGATCAATAAACATGATCGAAATGAAATTGGCAAGCATTTCATGATCAACAAACTGTGTTCCTGATCCTCAGTTTAAAATTGTCGAGTGATCCCATTGACAAATCATTTTTTTGTAGAACACGCTCTTCGCCCGCATTTCATTAAGCAGACAGGAGTTTAAACAAATACAACATAAAGATTGCGGTAACCAAGGTTACCGAAACCAAACTCACACACACCCCACAGAAAGCAAATGACGATTACATTGGAACAGATTGAGCTACCGAAAGAGAAACCCAAAAGCTAGCACACTCTGGCTAACAACACACGCTGGTCCCATTGACAAATCATGCATACGGATGCAAAACGGATGTTCACATCGAGGTGAAGATGTGATCATCTAACTATCTGATTTTCTACAAATCTAGCCTTGGACAGTGGTTCCCTCGGGGCAAGGCAATGACGAATCTGACGTTCTAATCAGGATGAAATGAAGTAGCATTGTACAACATATTCACATTAGTAATACAGTATCATATAGCTGCTGTGCTGATTAGCTGGCATGGTGTTTTGTGAAGGATGACATTTTCTTGTTTTTGCGAAGGTTGTGAAGGACGACACTGGCCGCACTCTACCCAAGTTCGGCGAATGGGACGTCAACAACCCGGCCTCTGCCGACGGGTTCACGGTTATCTTCAGCAAAGCCAGGGATGAGAAGAAAGCCCCGACCAAACCAGGTCCAGGCCACATCAGCAACAGGTCGGCGTCGGCTGACAGCAGCAAGGACTCGAGGACCGACAAGATGGCCTCCTACAACTCCAGGACCAACGCATCGGTAGGCGTCCGTCCATCTCCTAGATTTATTTGCCCATGCATTCCCGTTACCATAGTAATGGCCGTTCTGATCTTTCCAACTTGCAGAAGAAATGGTTCTGCTGTGTCTCGCCCAGTCCCACACAATCTTGAGGACGAAGCTAATGAGCTGTGCAATGCTGCAGTCTGGTGCTATTCTGTGATGGTTATGTGTAGCTCTGTCGCTGGTAGACTGGCCATGAGTGAGTTCTTCCAATTCATCCTACTACTTGCCAGTGGCAGGGGCACTATGTATAGCCGTTGTTGCAAATGAGAAAATTACTCTGATGGGTTTCTGCTTATAGCGTTCTTAGCTGTGTATACCATCAGTTCAAGTTGATGTCTGCTTGTAATTTTTCTTTTTCTCGCCCCTTCTCTATGTGGTGACCCTTCCTCAACGTTATCGGTGAATCTGAGTTACTCCCTCCCTCACCCTCCTGCATTTCGCTGTAACTTCGGCGAGGATAAATTTGTTAAGGATCTGACCAAACTAGGTCAACGAATTCTTAGATTGCAATGGCTGAACAAAGTTATGCGCCACCAACCTGACAAACAAAGTTCTCTTATACAGGACATTCACACAATTCTTATAACTTTCACCAACGGATTTAAAAAATATGTATAGATATATCTTTTGCCAACTTCACCCCTACAAGTTGGTTGGCAGTATACAGAATGGTAATACAATGCAGATCGAAATTAGACTGACAGAAGCTGGCAACCTGCCACTGTCCTTGCGGGAGGAACAGTGCTTCATACACTGGGAAATTGATCGCTACTATTAGCCCACATAGAACAGTCTGCACAAACATCGCTCCCAAACTCATCGCGCCTTTATGTAGTAAGACTTTTGCCACCCCGAGCGTTATGCATGCCAGGTTAAGCAGTGCAATGGTTGCAATGATCACGAACATTGCGGAGAAGGATCCAAACTCCATCATCCCCTTCTTGTACCTCTCTAGGGCCTGCGAATCGGTCACCTTCGCTGTCAAAGTGAATCCCGACTCAGTGATGCCAAGCATTCTGCGGATTGTGTCGATGGCTGCCAAGAGGTACGAGGTGATTCTTCTGAAGAGCCACATCCTTTGTGCGTTCCACCACTCTACAGCAGCGTCGCCACATTGCAGTGACTCCACCAAGCTGCAGGAGTATGCAGCCACAGCAACGTATGCATACGGTACAAACCAGGGACTGGTTATCTGAGATGAGTAGATTGCAGATGCAAGTTCTCTTTTAGAATTTGACCAAAGTGCATAATGAAAGAAGCAACCAGATATAGATCAAGATCAACTCACCTCAGGGAACAACGAGACGCCATTGAGGAAGCAAAGTGAAGGGATGGTGACATAGTACAAGGTGGGGAAGCTGTTAAGAGCCCAGAACCCACAGACGGAGTAACCCATTTGAAGGCCCAACCTGATTTTCCTGTGACCTAGCAGAAACGGGCTGTACTTTGAGAGGGAGATCTGGAGGAACCCTTCTGTCCATCTCTTGTGCTGAACCAGGATCTGTCCTAGTGAGGTCGGGGCCATACCTAAAAAGCCCTTTCTTGGTGGGTTGTGATAAACTGATCTCCACCCACGGCATTGGATCTGCAATCCTGTAATGACATCCTCTAGTGGGCAGCCATATCTAACACCCTTCTGTAATTCAGAAACTCGAACTCAGTAAGATATAGTCCATACATAACGTGAAAAAATTCTGTGATCTTAAAGTAACAAAGTGTGATCTCAATCACAGTACCAGCATTCTCAGAATTTTTGTATTTTTTTAGAAAACGAAATAATCAGAATTTTTGTATAGAGATCTACCTCGACTCCCCAAAGGGTGTTGTGCTCATATGTGCAAGTCACAAGTGACTCAGCCATTCCTTCCAAGTCACTGACATCTTCAGTTTTCCTCATCACCCTAGTCCAATCTTCCTTGTACTCTCTACTATATATTCTCCCACATAGAGCCTCTCTCCGATGGAAGCATCCTGTGCCATAGTAACACATTCCACCCCATCCATCCAAGCAGGGATGATCCAACTGAAGACCAATTCAATTAAACAAAAAAACATGGTTTATTAAGCTTACTGGTGTGTTTTCAGCTCAACACATAGGTAAGCCCTTCATTGAAATTCTATTTTCATTAACCTCGTTGACGGTGTTGATGGGATTGCCATAGATGTCATTGTGCACCACATTTTCAAAGTTCTGAGGATACTGAACAAAAGCAATATCTTGACCTTGCTCTTCATCTTGGAAGAAACACAATGCATCTCTGATAGACCCTGAATTGTTGGAGTACATATCACAGTCCACATTCATAATGACTGGGCTGTTGCTTATCACTGATGATACCCTTTATCTGCACCATCAACCTTAATTAAAGAATTATATAAACATAAGAAATATTGGTTCAAGTGGGACATTAGAGAAAATCATGGGCTATAATAAATATAGGCCAAAATACACACCAAAGCATTCAGCGATCCAGCCTTGAAGTGATGATGTTCTTTAGGTCTCTTCTCACGAGCCATATAAACCAGTGTGGGCAACACATTTCCATCGACATCAATTGCTTTTCTTTTGTTTACATCAATTAAAATCTAGCAATTGAGAACTATTTGATCAGAAGAAATCAAAATGGATGAAAAAATATAAAATTGATAGCAATTCACTAAAGAGTGCATATGAACCATGCCAGTCTTGTCTTAATATTGCTAAGACTAAAATTTGATAAATAATGTTATTGGAAGGGTTATCTGCAAAACTTGTTATTTCAGTTGGCTTGGGTTATTATTGGAAAATAATTCATACTTGTTAAATATAGTTTTCTTTACATGAGAGTTTCAAACATTCCGCAGATGTACTGGACTACTAGTTAAATTTTGAATCCAACAATCAGATCCTTCTCCTAGAAGTATAGCTCTGATCAGACCACTTGTACCATAACCTTTACCTGAACTGTTGAAGGGTGATCTCTAAAACTTGTATTCTCGCTCCACTTAGAGAAGGCCCTAAGCTTGCATTTTGAAACATCAGGGATCTTCCCTGAACTAACGACTGAATTCACTCGATCTGCCAAATCTTTGTGCATCTCCTACATAACAAAAACAGAAAATAGGAAGATAATATGCATAAGCTAGCTGGTTTCAGTATCACAGAACATTTTTTTTAGATCACGCCGAAGCACGTTTTTCATTAAGCAGAAATCAGAGAACATGTATGGAAGGCCATCACAGAGCAAGTTAAAGCGGCAGGAAGTAGCAAAATAAAAATCACTTTAACGTATATTAACATAGAATGCATTGAAAATGTACACACTACCTTCAAGGAAAACCACTCTCTACGGTCACATGCATCAGGAGGGGTAGCTTCTTTACCAAAGTAGGCGGCTGGTGACCTGGGCTCCACTTGGTACTTCTTGCAAAATGGAAGCCAGTGCTTTGCAAACTCTGATGCCTCATATAGAGCATATAATGTTGTGATGGAACCAGCATCATCAGACAAATAGATGTTCAACTTCTCCTGCGGGTAGTCATAAGCCATAACAGATAGGACAGTATTGATGACAAGCATTGGCGGCTCAACAGTGGGGTCTGCTGTACACACAAATATATCCACCCCAGGAAGCTGCTCTTCCTTGTACCTGTTTATAGTCGTCAACGTTTAGCTGAAAACTCAGCACTGGCACAGATAGTAACTTCATAGGTTTGAAGCTGCTACGAATCATGGAAAACACTGACATGGAACAAGCCTGGAGGAATGTGCAGCGTTTCAACGCCTACAATTAGTCTAGGAGGATGCATGTTTGATGTCAAATTCAGCTAGTGAACGCAGAAATTCAGTTAGTCAGATATGACGACGTCAAACACAAAACAGCCGCTCCAAGCGTCAGTGTACCTTCGCGAGAGCTGGTCCGGGAAGGCGCGGCGGTAGACGGGGCTCCACCGGACGGACAGCGTCAGCACCCAGTAGAAGCCGAACCAGAGCTCGGCCGCGGAGAGCCCGAGCCACGCCCACCACCGGGCGCCGCCGCTCCTCGGCGGCACGTACGTGGCTCTGTACAGCCATACCAGAAGAACCCCCGCGAGGACCGTGCTCGCGAACAGCCGGTAAGCGTACGTCGCCATCCGCGCCGGTTTCTCCGTCACGAACAGCGGTGGGCGGTTGCTCCCGCCTCGGACGCTGCTCCCGGCCATTCCTGGGGAAAGGGTCGGGTGGGTCTTGTGGGTTCTGGCCTTGTGGGTAGCACTAGCAGCCTAGCATGTGGTCAGGTCAACGCAGTTTTGGCGTGCTCTACTGCAGCCGCCTCTCCGGTCTCAGCTTTGAATATCTTGGGGCAGCCACCGCCCACCATTGCATTGTGTGCTCCCGGTTGAGCATGGAACACGATACTTTGGCGGTTTGCCCGGGGCCCTGCTCAGCCGGCTTGGCTTATAGCAGAACAAAGTAAAAACTGAACACTTGATTCCTGTCGGCGGGCCACCGTCGGCCGCCTATTTTTTTTATAACAGCCTCTACATTTACAATTATTTAATTTTTTTTGAGAATTATTTACAATTATTTAATAACAAATAAAAAATATTATTTCAAAAAAATATCCTAAGAAGAGCCCAAAGAAACAACTCGGGCCGCTGCCATTTGGCCCAACAGCCACATGACGGCGGGATTCGCTTTCCTTCCGGCCTATCGCCGCCGCCGTAGAGCCTCCAAAGTCCTGCAATGCTGATCAAAAGCACCGAACACAGCTAGCAATGCTTATTGCTTAGGGAGGGTACTACACAACCATCAATCATGTTTACCCAAAAGCAGCGCTTCCTGGTGGTTCCGCTCCTCTCCTTCCTCTCCAACGCAGGCTCGCAACAGCCGCCGAAGAAGTAACAGTTGAGCAGCTCCTTCCTCCTGGAGTCTAGGTCGGCTAGGTGGGGCACAACCGCGCAGGGGCCTCAGAGGGCGGCCGGGGCGAGACGCGACGGTCGATGCGGCGACGCCGACGGCCGATGGGCGGCGGCGGGCGGTCTGGTGACTGCGCGACAATCGGCACTCGGCGCGGAAGCGGAGCCGCAGTAGCCGATGGCCACCTGAGCGGCGCGCGAGGCCTGGCGGTGGGCTTTCAAGTCTCACGGTCTCACCTTAGTTGGGCTGAACAAAGTGAAGAAAAGGCCCATTCCGTGGTCATTTCTTCCCCTCACCTCTGCTTTCTTCCCACGCTCAAGCGCGGAACGCTGCAGGTCGTTGCATCCTGCTCGTGCTCGCCGCCGTTGTTTGGGAAGAAGGGGTCCGGGGGTCAGGGCGACCTCGCCGGTAGCTGGGGCGGCCGCCCTACCCCTCCCCTAGGGTAGCTCCGCCATGCGAACGTGAAATGATCCTGCGGCCTTCTCTTCTGGCCGTCGCCCGACCTCTCACCACCGTGGCCGTCGCGGCGGCCGTCCGCCGCGGGGACCTCGCCGGCGCCGAGGAGGCATTCTTGTCGACGCAGCGCAAGACCACGACAACCTACAACTGCCTCCTCGCGGGATACGCGAAGGCGTCCGGTCCTGGCCGCCTCGCGGACGCGCGCCGCTTGTTCGACAGTATCCCGCACCCGGACTCCGTCTCCTATAACACGCTCCTGTCCTGCCACTTCGCCTGCGGCGACATTGATGGCGCGTGGAGAGTCTTCTCCACGATGCCCGTCAGGGACGTCACGTCCTGGAACACCATGGTCTCCGGGCTCTCCAAGAACGGGGCCCTTGAGGAGGCTGAGGCCATGTTCCGGGCCATGCCGGTGAGGAATGCTATTTCCTGGAATGCAATGGTTGCCGCGCGCGCGTCCTCTGGAGACATGGGCGCGGCGGAGGACTTGTTTAGGAACGCACCGGAGAAGACGGATCCCATTCTCTGGACTGCAATGGTGTCAGGGTACATGGACACTGGCAATGTCCACAAGGCCATGGAATTCTTCAGGGCAATGCCTGTGAGGAACTTGGTTTCATGGAATGCCGTTGTCGCTGGTTATGTCAAAAATTCACGCGCAGGTGATGCTTTGAGGGTGTTCAAGACCATGGTTGAGGGTGCTATTGTGCAGCCAAATGCGTCAACATTAAGTAGCGTGCTTCTTGGATGCAGTAACCTGTCTGCACTTGGATTTGGGAGGCAGGTACATCAGTGGTGCATGAAGTTGCCTCTTAGTAGCAGCATGACTGTGGGCACATCTCTTCTCAGCATGTACTGCAAATGCGGCGATTTGAATGACGCTTGCAGGCTGTTTGATGAGATGCATACAAAGGATGTAGTTGCATGGAACGCCATGATTTCTGGCTATGCCCAACATGGGGGTGGAAGGAAAGCTATCAAGTTATTTGAAAAAATGAAGGATGAAGGAGTGGCGCCAGATTGCATTACTTTGTTGGCAGTATTGACAGCTTGTATCCACACTGGATTGTGTGATTTTGGAATCCAGTGCTTTGAAACAATGCAGGAAGTATATAACATAGCACCCCAGATTGATCATTACTCATGTATGGTGGATCTTCTCTGCCGAGCCGGTATGCTTGAAAGAGCTGTCAACATAATCCATTCAATGCCCTTTGAGCCGCATCCTTCTGCCTATGGCACCTTGCTGACTGCTTGTAGAGTTTATAAGAACTTGGAGTTTGCTGAGTTTGCTGCTAGGAAGCTGATTGAACAGGATCCACAGAATGCAGGCGCCTATGTACAGCTGGCAAATATTTATGCTGTGGCAAATAGGTGGGCTGATGTCTCTAGAGTAAGGAGATGGATGAAGGATAATGCGGTAGTGAAAACACCTGGGTATAGCTGGATGGAGATAAAGGGTGTGAGACATGAGTTTAGATCTAATGACAGATTGCATCCTCAGCTTGATTTGATTCATGACAAGTTGGACCGCTTGGAGGAGCTGATGAAGGCGATGGGCTACTCTCCTGATCTTGATTTTGTACTGCATGATGTTGAGGAGAGTCTGAAGTCACAAATGCTGATGAGGCACAGCGAAAAGCTTGCCATCGCTTTCGGTGTAATTAGCACTTACCCTGGGATGACCTTGAGGATCTTCAAGAACCTTAGGATCTGTGGAGATTGTCATAATGCAGCCAAGCTTATATCCAAAATTGAGGATCGAGAAATAATACTTAGGGATACCACACGGTTCCACCATTTTAGAGATGGGCATTGCTCATGCGGAGATTACTGGTGAAGGAAAGAATCTCGACAACAATTTCAGACACACTGGCAGTGCAGGACTTGCAACATTATCTAAATTGTAGTTTATGTATGAAATATGAAATAAACTATGAACTTATAGACTTGGTTCGTCATGTATTACTTGAGTCGTTCAAAGCCAACCCCGATAACCTCTCTGGCTAGAAAATATTGTTATTTATATTTTGTTCCTGCTTGGTTTTCAAATTATTTCTTCTTTGTACCTTCCAGTCTTGTCTTGGTATGAAAGACCACACTGGTTACCTGGTGATTCTTTGAAAAACACTTTCTTTCTTGAACTTCCCAGAATGGGGCCATTTATCCTTAGATGGCCTAGCTACCTTTATGCATGTGTACATCTAGTGTATTTTCTGTTAACTTTGTGCTATGGGATTGGGGTTCACTTGTGCTATTATTTTCAGGAGGAAACGATGCAAGGAAAGCCAGGATATGAACATCTGAATGAACCCCTTCATTGATTGAGGCAGAGCGCCAGAGCTACCTGTTGAAATCATTGATGCTTGCCTGATGCAAGCCCACGAGATCCTTGAAGATCTGCTAAAGCCTGTGGTATGCCAGCAATACCTTTATCCTTTTTACTTTTGAAACTCTTAGCTTACTTGCTTTTAGTCCAGCATTTTTTTTAGAGCACACCTAAGCGCGTTTTTCATTAAGCAGAAAGAGTGTTACAAAACAAGGCCGATCCGGCAACACGGTTACCGCGGTCGCCTCCCTACGTCTACTGGATCTTACATGAAGGTTCTACATTGCGAAACAATTTGCACTTAGCCAACTAAAACACACAAATCAAGCCCTAGCAAGCGTGCAAATCCAACACTCCTGTAGCCGCAATGGACCAAGCTTTGGCCTCCGCCATGACAAGATCAGCAAGCTCGACGGCCTCATTGAATCTCCACCAAAAGTCCTTGAATTACGCTCTTTCCATAACAACCATCCGAGGAGGAAAAACAGCGAATCAAAACCACGCCGCAACTCCTTGGGAGCCAACTTCTCGGCCAAAGCCACCAGGCAAACATTGGCTCCTCCTCGCACCATGTAACACCCCGTGTTATTTACCGCTTAAGCTATGAATTTGGACAAAAATAAGTTTAGTCATGTTTGGTTACGTTGTCGGTCGAAAAGACGCGGAAAGAATCAGATTCGGAAGTTACCCCCTTGTCGGAAACCCCGATTTGAAACCCTAGTTTGTCCCCTTTTCTTTAGTTCAAAATTTATCAAGAATTTGAGGGTGGTCACAAAAGGGAAAAGGTAGAGTTTTCAAAGTTGAACAGAGTTGGTATTTTGAGTTTTCAAAGTTTATTTCAAAATTTTAAAGTAATTTTTGAATTCGACAAAACCCTAATTACCCCCTTTTCTCTATTTCAAAATCTAAGCAAAATTTGATAAAATTTCCAAAAGCTAGTTTGTAGATCTTGTTATGATGAACAAAAGATATGTACAAAGTTTTTCAAGTTTCTACATAATTTTAAAAGTAATTTTGAATTCAAATTTCCTACTTTTTGACCCTATTTCAAAAAGTCATATTTGGAGGCAGAATTTGAAAATGTTCCAATTATGAAATTTGTAGATCTTGAAATTTTGAGCAAACTTTGTTTTTGGAGATTTTTAAGTTCAGTTCAAATTTTGAGAGTAATTTGCAAAATTCAGCAAGTTAGGGTTGGAGCTACAGTAACCCGAGGGGGAAAATTACCTTCTCTCTTCCTCTGCTCCACGTGTCGCCGGCGTCCGCCGCCCCGTCGTTGCGTCTTCTCGTGCCCTCTCGCGACGCCGGTCACCTGGGCGAGTTCGCGAAGACGCGAGGCACGTCCTCGACCATCCTTTTGCCCTATAAAAGCCGAGTCGGCCGCTCCTTTTTCTCTTTTTCTTCCTCCCGACATCGCCGCCGGTCACCTCCATCCGCCGAGCTAGCACGTCGCCGTTGCTCCACCTCTCGTCATCCCACCTGGCAGAAAACTCCGTATCATCCTTGCGCATCGTTTGAGCTCGGAATCGCAAGTCCTCATCGCCTGAGCTGCGCGCACGCCGCCGTCTTCTTCCCCGCGGCCGGCCAAGCGCCGCCGTGATCCGCTCCGCATCAACCCGCCGCTCCGGTGAGCTCCTCGTTTCCTTGTTACCCGTTTTAGCATCCCTTTATCACCTTGAAGCTCACCATCTTGATCGTTTGAACCTAACCGCTCCGGACTCGTCGGAACGACACCTCGTCGCCGATCCGAGCCGCCGCCGTCCGCCCTCTCCGTCGGCAGCTCAGCTCCGCCGCGTCCTTGCTCCAACCGACCAGCGTCCTAGCTTTGAGGTGAGCTCCTGCCCCTGCTCGTCCTTTTCCTTTCCACTTTACCGCAGTGCCGCGGCCGGAACGTCGCCGCCGCCGCGCGCGGCCACCGCCGGTGACCATGCCGGTGGCCACGCCCACGAGTGGCAAAGCCACAGTAGCAGGCCGGGCACTGTAGCAAGTAGGCCGGCCCAAGAGGAATAGTGATGGGCCGAATCAAATCATGGGTCAAAATAAAAATAATCCGGCCCATGGTGAACAGTAACTGGGCCACTTGAACAGTACAGGCCGCACAGTGCTGGACTGGTTTCGGCCCATGTGCCTTTTTCCTTTATTCAATGCTTTATTCAATTTCAATTATTTGAATAGTGTTTGATTTTCCAAAATTCATATAAATTCAAATATGGGTTCTAAAATCATGAAATTTTTTGTGTAGCCTTCCCATCATATTTACTATCTAGGAAAATTGTGAAACTTGAATTTTAAGTAGTTTGGTCATGATTTAAAAATACAATATTTAATTGAAAAATGCATCTTCCTTGATTTTTAATAATTATTTTATTTATCCAAAAATCATGAAAATTTATTTGGAACTGTTTTATGATGTGTCCTACTTGTATAAAAAGTTTGGGGCCATTTTGAGAAAGTTAATTTATTTGTTATTTTATACTTTATTTATTTAATTGTTAAATGTGATGTTTAGTGTATAACGACTTAGGTTTTTGTGTGACTTTTGGGTTGTCTTATGAATCTTGGATCATACCATAATCAAATGGTCCTTGAGAACTCCTTAGGCAATGGTGATGATATCTTGTAGAGTAGTCCAACAAGTTGGTTTTGTTGAGTTGTAACTTTATCGTGAAAGGAAAGTTGTACTCAATTATTTATTATTTCATGCATCATCAAGCATCATGTTTACCATTCCATTACGTTGAGCATATGTTATTAATTTACGTGTAGTGAACGAGAGTGATGTGGTTTTCGCGAAGATCGAACTTTGGGAAAAGGTGTATCCACCGAGAGGTGAAGGTGTCAAGATTAACTTTGGTGATCCAACTTGAATCTAATTTTTCCCTCGCAACACGAGGCAAGCCCCGGTTCATTTAAACATTCCTTGTGTTTTACAAAGCTTTATATCACCTTTGCTTAATCTATTGCATTAGGTGATAGGAGTTGAGTGACAACCAAATTGATGCATTATCCATTCTTGATTATTTCGATATCTACCTTGATAACCCGTTTTGGTAAAAATACTTAGAAATGCTTCGCCATGCTAAATTAGTTAGACTTTTGAGTCAAAATGTGACAAGTCTCTAATGATAGCCCGAATGGGCATTTGTTGAACAAGGATGTTATATGATGAAACCATCTTTGATATGGTGTTGAATTTGAGACCGGTCGGGTAATTTGCACCGAGAATGGAGTTTCGGTGTAGTATTTCCGGCTTGTCAATTAAGGACCGTTCGTTGTAAATGGTGGACTGAGACTTTGGAACGCAATCTGCGCCTAAGGTCTTTTGACCAATGGCACATCTCAATGGCGTCGTCCCGGGACGGTCGAAACTAATCTTGACCACATACTTTAGTAAGCCCGATCTCGGGGGTGTCAAATCGGAAACGCATAACCGCGCCCGGGTGGAGAGATGGCGGGGAGTAGCGTGTACACTCGTGGGTTAAATTCCCCGGATGCCTGTGGGTTAGATTCCCAAGGTGTGAGGTGTCTTGTGCTCTCGGGTGGCGTGGGGCGCGGTTCCGTTTTTGAGTATCCAAGAAAGGGTTGATATATGCAAGCTTAGGTGCTACATATGTCGTGTGGAAAGAACTCCCCAGCTGGGTTAAACGATTTCGAAATCGCCGTGCTTCTCGGATATGGAGACTCGGTTTCCCCCTTACATCGTAGATTAATTATGAAACTATGAAGAGATGGAATAAGCGATGAAATATCTAAGAAGTGTGTGCTCTAGTGTAAGATCACCTAGAGTAGGTGAGAAACTTAATTGGGATTAAAATATTGAAAGTAAGGATTCACTACTAGTAAGCTTTTCTGCAAAAAGAGTCTTTGATTCTTGCTAAAAGCCTTCCCTTGAATCTTATTAGACCAACATTCCTGAGTCTTCTCCTATTTTTCTTTAGTCGGGTAAGTCTTATTGAGTACTCCCGTACTCAGGGTTTGTTAACCCTTGTTGCAGGTACTGACTCATGCTGTTTAACCAAGGTTATGTCGGTGGGCTCGACATGACCTGGTGTTTTCTAGTTCTACCTAGCTTCCGCAATTAAGTTAAGTTTACTCAAATGTAACTTACTCACATTTTGTAAAATTAATGTTATTATTCTTCCGCACTCTGATCTATACTTTTGTACCAAATGTTGTAATGTTGTAGCTACTCCTTTGTTGATCCTGGTATGAGTTATCAACAGGGCTTCTTAAGTTATCGGGTGTATCTGCACACCGCCGTCGGTCTTTGGGACAATGACAGGTGTAGGTGGGCCCGGTAATTAGGAGGTTCTGTTACACACCACCACCATGTTCAGCAACCTTTGCCTGGATAGGCATACCTGCCAGACCTCGCGGCTGTAACAGCGCCCCAAGATGATGTGATCCAAAGTCTCTGGGAGTTGGTCACATAGAATGCATGAGTTTGATTGAGGCCATGACGAAAACGCCTGTCCGCTGTCCACCAGCTTTTAGTCCATCTCGAA
Organism: Hyparrhenia diplandra; assembly: GCA_015847255.1. Lineage (NCBI taxonomy): Eukaryota > Viridiplantae > Streptophyta > Magnoliopsida > Poales > Poaceae > Hyparrhenia > Hyparrhenia diplandra. Next base: position 61,480 of record JADLZK010011454.1, on the reverse strand, counting down.
GAGCCGATACCTGATTAGTTCTTGTTTTCTACTTTGCAGGACGAATCCCAGGACTTACTTGCTTGCAATGCTTAATGGCACCCTTCGTGAGGAAGGGATGCAGAGATCAGGTTCAGCGTGCCCTTTCCACAATAGCCTTGGAATGAAGAGAGCAAAGACAAGGGTAATGAACAGAATTGCAAGCATCATGAAGGAAGAACCAACAAATACGGTCTCGCGCCGCTAGCATCAGGGCGACCGTACCTAAAGGGCGTACCCAGTGCCGTAGGCTCCCGCACTGCGCGGGGTCTGATAAAACATATATCTGGAGTTGTGTTTCCTGCTACTGGGGAGTTTGGTTATCTGCCATAGGTTGTTGCGTTACATATTGGGTTGTGCAGGGTTTTGTAGCATTGTGGTTTGTGTAATGCTCATTTGGAGCGCTTGAAAGCTTTCGTCTTGTATTTCTTATCAAGATAGTATTTAAGGACGCTATTCGGGATTGAAGCAATGCTCTAACTTCAATTTCTTATCAGTGAACATTACAAGCATGGAGGCTCGCTACATTTTGTTTGAACCTCTCGTTTGCTAATCACTGATGCGTATTAATAGTAAACTGACGGCATTTTCAGATGCATCTTCAATTTGGATTCTGCTTTTGCTGATGCACAATAATTTAGAGGGGTTGAGTATACTGTATGCGAACATTTACAGATGTGAACATGTGGTTACGACTCGCATTACACAGTATAAGCTCAGGGCTGTTCAATGCCAGCGCACAGCTATCCTTCATTGGACGATTATTTATTTCTAGCATCCAGATGTTTCTCCGAGGATGAAATTTGCAGCCGAGAGCCTGGACTGCAGTCTGATTTGGCTTCAGCGGTAAGATCAAAGGACCTGAAATTGACACATACAAAACCAGTAAACATGCAAGTATTCAGCAATATAGGTGATTAATACTCCGGACCTAACACGATACACGAGAGTAAATTACCATGTTACTGGAGAAATAAAATCTATCCAGTAAGATCTGCCAAGATGAGATAGCCGATCCACTCATTTAAAGAGTTTTCTTAGCCCATTGAACAATGACAAAGCTCTAAGTTCGCCACCTCTCATGTCCCTCAATCTTCTTCGCAATATCTAGGCGGTACAGTTGGAGGTAATGTAAAAGGTTAGGAATTGAAACATGATGCACATACAAAATCAATAAGATTTACTGACTTACATATTGTGCACGATACAGGATTCTCCGTTCACTGATGCACAGATCTCTTGCTAGCTGTTTTAGCAGTAATGTTCTGTTGACTTGCTTTGCATTCATTGAAACTTCTGGAGAGCCACCGCCACCCTGAAACGTTATCGGTTTACACTAAATACTTATCACAGTGTGAGTAGTGTCCAAAAGCATTCATCAAAGGATGACAGGATCAAAAAATTAAAAGGAACAGATTGTTAAAATCTTATGAGACGTTGTATGTGCAAGAGATGCCATGGAAAGGACATCACCTCTAAGTACTTTGTATATTTTTCTATATTAGGTTCGCAGCAGTCCAAGATAAACTGAAGGGCCTGTTCTTCCAGGTCAGGAAAACTCAATCCAGGTTTGGATGTACTTTTATTGGATGCAGCAACAGCCATCTGCAAGGATAATTTGGTAGATGTCATTACCAATAAGCGACATAAGTTAAAATTATCCTGAATATCCTCCTAACTCTAGCACTGTTGACAATTTGAAACCATATCAGGTTCAAATAACAGCCACAAACCTCCTCAAAGCGTTGACTCATGTCAGGTGGACTGACCACGAGGAAGGCATAAGCCATCAGCTCAACTGGCCACCCTGTGACCCGCAAAGGGAAACTTTCAGATCTGTAAATAGTTATCAGATCCACTTTTGTCAATACAACTATACAAATCTGATAATATCAAATATACACTGTGAAACCCTTGCATTGAATTCAAATAAACAGAGAGTGGTGTACATGATGCTGAGCTGATGGTAGGTTTCAGTTTCCCCAAAGAAAAATAGATGGTCATGAATGGCAAATCAAGAATCAAGTACAAATCTATGGCAAATTCTACTTAATTCTCAAATTATTTATTCTGGTAAAATAAATGGTTTCCATCTCAATAAAATGCACTTCACATCCACTATATAGTTATTCCTTTTTGTAATCTATTCTCAGTACTATCTTTTTTGTATTCTATTCTGAATACTATGTTGAAGTAGCAATAAGAAAATAGTGATGTTTGAGGACTGTTCTAATCCAATAAATGGTCATTTAGAATGATTACAATATAGAAAATGAAAAAAAAAAAAAACAGTTCAATAAACATATTTTATATTGACAGAAATGATATTATCATGAGCACTTACTCTGACAAACCGTTTAAGCACTTCAGTGCTTGTAATTTCTCTTTATAGCACTTATCAGACTTATCAAGAGACACCAGCAATTCAACCGAATCATTTGGGTTTGTTCCCTCTTTTGGAACAAAACCATATGAAAGCAATAGTTCACCACTGGATTTCTTCCCATAAGATATAAATACCTGAAGACGTTAAATCAAAACATGTAGTTTAACAAACAAAACAACACCAGCTACACCCAGACTTAGGACATACAGAAAGAAATCAGGTCAAAACCAAACAAATTTCATGTAACTGCAGTAACAAATAAAAAGGATGGTTAACAAATCTAGTTTTGTTCATGTCAAAAGGTCATCTAGTACACGCCACCTATCCTTTACTTAGCAACTGACTTATTGACCATGTAATCTGTGGGGTCACAAAATCAGTTGCAGTAGAATAACTTAATCGTCCTCTTTCATTCTTATCCGGTCACTCTGCTCTCCTTCCTCTGGATCTATCGGTCCCTGCTACTTCTCTCTCAATGTTCTGATCTGATCATCACTGTGAAGAAACGGTGCACAAGTGGCAGCAGGTCTGCAGGTGGACCATGATGGGGAGGCACATGCATTCGACGGCTGCAGGACTGCATAAAAAGGTTGGCCTGGCACCGGATAGGAACACTACAATGGCGATGGCCGAGAGAGGTCAGGCATGGTGCAGGGACGGTAGCTTCCAGCTGCACCTCACCACAGTATTCAATAGCAGATGGATGGTTGTATCTTCCGTTCAAATGCACACTGAACTATCTTTCCTCCATTTCTTATTCCTATCATCCTATGCTTTTCTTTTCAAGTTTCCTCCAGTCCAAATGGGTCCTTAAAATGCCTATTGCTAGGGAACAGTAAGCCCAGCACGCTAATGAGACAATAATTAGATTTCAGCAAAACCATGAGTAAAAAAATAAACATGCTGAATGGACTTTCAAACACGCTGCCACACTAGTATTGTTAATTAATTTGTTGATAGATAACTGAGAATAGAGCCAAAGGAATAAATGAATCCGTTACCTGCTCACCTGGTTGATATGAGCGGTCAGTGGTGAAAACTATTCCTTGCGATGACTTATCGAAATCAAGAATGTTTCCACCTGGAAACAATTAATCATCAAAGAAAAATCCAGCAGCATTGTAATGTTAGGAAGACTTATGAGAATGTAAAATGGAAAATCTGGAGATAAGGATGCTTAAGCAAAATTTAAGCACTATTTAAGGATGGTCCTTTATATTAATAAGAAAAGGTAGTACCTCAGGGCTATGGTTAAGCATATCTGCCCAAGGAACTAGGGCTACCTTTTCATCCATGGATGGCAAGCGAACCTGCAGACCAAAGCACATCCTAGGTTAGCATTGGTTTGGAGCCTCCCAGGCAACCTGCTGGCGGCTGCCCAGGCAGCGATCCTGGGCCCCAGGCAGTCCAAATCAGACGCCTGGGATTGCAGCTCCTTCCAGCTAAGGTTGCCTGGAGGCCAACCAAGCAGTCCAATAATGGCAGCAATAGTAACTAGTAAGCAAAAGAATTCATACTAATCATGAAAAGGGATATTAGAGATCTACAAGTAAAACAAGTTTTTACATCATATTTACTAGATCCGTTCTTACCAGGCGTGAGAACAGAATCCCAAAGGACCATAGAAATGTCTCTATGTTATACACCTAAAATAAGAAAAAATGAGGCACGCTGATAAGGTTAGAAATATAAATGAATTAGTAATAAAATATCATAATCGACATCCATATCATAATCAAATTAAAATATGTAGTTACAAACATGTGACCAACTTCTCACAACATTATATTGATACTCAATTCAAAAACTAGTATATTCTTCAGATATATTTTAACCTCAAGATTTGAAAATTCTTGAATCTATGCTCTGTGCAAAGGATTGAAGCTGGATAAGTATTGTTGTATTGTTGTACTCATATGTGTACACAATATAGTAGCAGTGTTGGCAAAACACACCTCTTCAGGGAACAAATCTGAATGCTTGGAAAATATACGGTCTCGAAGGTCGTTGTATCTACCAAAATGAACAGAGCAGTGTTTCAACAGTTGAGGGGGGTCGATTTGTTAAACAAACATCAGACGAAGTATTGGTAGACAATCTTACGTCCCAATCACGTCAGTTATCCTCTGAATTGCACGTTTCCTGATTGGTGAGGCCACTAAGTATGCATCTAGCTCTGCACGAGTCCTGCAATAACACATGAAGGCTGTACAAGATTGAGAATGCTATCTCACGAGTGTATCCCCATTCTCAATACAGCAATACGCCTAGTACAATCCCCGGCCATACCAGTACAAAAGCGAGTAAGGCTGCCTCGGCAACGCTGCTATGTAGTTGCTCCACCTCGACGAGCCCTCTAAACTGGCTTCACTTATGAGGTAAGTAGCGATAAGCGGCCAGTCCGGCACGGAGTTCCTCTTCATCACATCACCTACCTCAGGGCGGCTCCATTCCTAAAAATGATATACAGTAGATTATACCAATTGTAACATCATTTCTTAACAGAAGATAAACAGCATCTCTGCGGTTATAGTGAGAGCCTAAGACTTATTACCGAATCGGCGGTGATGACGAGGGAAGGGGGGCACGAAGAGCAGCTTCTCCCCCTGCGTATGTTCTTGAGGGCGACGAGGCCGCGCTCGCCGATGTCAACGCGTTGGATGGCCAAGCGTTGCTCCGGTAGGCCCGAGTCGATGAGCCACCGCTCCAGCGACGCCGCGCTCTCCAGGGACTCGATCTCGCAGCCCCACGGGACGCCAGCGGCGGCCTCCCGCTGGGCCGGCGCGGATGCGGACGCCGCCGAGGCCCGTACGTGAGCGCGCCCGCGAGTGCGGCAGAGCGAGGAATACGAGGAGTGTGGAAGCGGGCGGAGATGGCGGGGAGCAGCAGCGGCGGCCGGAATTGCGGGTGGAGCGCGGTGGTGGAGGTGGCCATGGCGAAACCGCGAAACTGATGTGGTCAGTGTGCAGGCGCCGATGCCAGGGGCTTATCCGCTAGTCCCACAAAGGGTCGTGGCGGGTTAGTGGATTTTCCATGCTGGGCTTCAAAGATCAATGGTCTCTACTGCTTAGTGGGCTAGTGTGCTTTATGGGTGACCCAATAGTGTTGGTTATGGGCCAAGACGCGGTGTTCCTTGGAAAACAAAAAACATGCGGACTGTTTTTTAATATACTAATTTGGAAATTTTCTTATGAGACAATGAATAAGTTTTTTTTTTGACAGACAATGAATAAGTTGGGAGGGATAGTGCTAAAAAGAAATACTGGTTTTCTTATGGTATAAATGAGTTGCCATTTGTTGTTTGTTTATGATTTTCAATATACTCAACAAATTATAATTCCCCAATCTCCAAATAGGAATCCTGCTACCAAAAGCAAGCCTCCTAATAGGGCCACGTCATCATGTAAATTCTCGGCCGTTGGATCCACAGGGTCATGACATCATATTTTTCTAGACCGTTCGTAGCGTCGGTCAGTTCACATGGAAAGTTCGCATGCGATCGCTCGTTTCCATATAGATCGGGCAGATTCTCGGCGTGGGCGGGGTGCGGGCGCCGTCGACCACGGCCCAGCGGCCCTCGTCCACTGCGAGGTAGCCAAGGTGGCTGAGATAGCCACGACGTGCGCTCGCATTGAGGTCGCTCCGCTAGGCTGCCGCCGGAGACGCCGCGGTGACGTGGAGAGAGGGCGTCAGGGAGAGAGAAAGCTCCGTCTGTTTACCTGCAGCGTGCTCTCCACCATGGCATGGCACACGGCCACCTCGCCGCCGAACTACGGCCTCAACTTGGTCTGCCGCCCGCGTCGCTTCGCACCGCCACGGTCGCAGGGACGCACCCGTCTATTTACCCAGCACTGCCGTGCCTGCGAGCAGTGGCGTGGGGCAGCACGGCACACAACAAAGGTCAGAATCGACCTCAAGGTCGCCCACATGGTGTTAGATGAAATGGCACTCCGGAAAACCATGGCTTATCTGCTGCTTCTCCCCACACCATCGCATCTCACTCGGCTATTATTAGTCACCGTCGCATCTCACTCGGCCATTACTGGTCTGGCTGCTTGATGAGACACGAAGGTGCAGGAAGAGGAGTACTCAATCCTGCTAAGGCACAGTTTTTCTACGTACTCAGAAATATTTCAGTTTCATAATTGATATTATAGAGATTGTAGATTGCTCAGCTAAAAATTCATGCCAACTCTATTTGTATGCACTATAAGTTTACATTGTGTCAAATTTGATCTTCTCAATACTAAAAGGTAATAATTAGCCATTCTGTGGTTAAAGTAAAGTAACTTTCTAACCAGTGCTGCACAATTAGGAAAACAATCATAGCAAATCCAATTTTAATACATAGAATTTTATCCAGGTCAGCAATTTGTACTGCCCATAGACTATGAAGCTTTTGTCGATATCTACTAATCCATATAGCCATATGTGCATTATGATATGTCACTGTTCCATCATCGTGATAATATAGAACCACACACTGTTCCATCATCGTGATAATATAGAATCACACAAATATATATATATATTTTTATTCTCAATGCATAAATTATTTCTTATGCCAATGTATATAATCTGTCATTCTTTTACATATAATATTTGGAGCATAACTATACACATATGTAATATTAAAAGCAATTTTATATTTGTGGTTGAATTATTGCAGTCAATATAAGTCACTGCTTATCTTGCTATACTAAGAGTCCCTGAAGATTTTAGATTACCACGACTATTTACTTTTTCAATCAATTATGATCCTTGATTCATGTATGATTATTCATGTACAGTCCTTACGTGTTAACTCTTCCTCTACCGTGCTTCTAAGCTCAGTTCTTACTGGGGCTAGCACTTTGGGATCAACTTAAGATACTGAACCTATCGTTGATTGCTTTGGATGACTTTCAGTATTATAATAAAGCAGTCTCTTATCAGCTAGATATTCTGAATTTCTGTATGGTCAACGTCAATTGTATACTATGTGAGCACGGAAGGTATTATTATGATATCTAGACTCTGCCTCTTTTTTTCCTTTGCTTATTTCTTTGGCCAAAGGATAGCTGATAGGAAACATAGATTTTTTTTTTCCTAGAACACGACTTCATTAAGGAGAGTTAAAAAACAATACAAAGTAGTTCCAAAGCAAGCAAAGGAAAAAAAAGAACAAAATAAATAAAACAAACCCCAAACCACTACAGCTCAGCGAGGTGCCGGCAAGGCTACTGCAAGAACAAGTCACATAAGCGCTAGGAGCAGGCAAGCAGCCTGCTGAAAAGAAACTAGAGCGTCGAAAAGGCCGACTAAGATGACGAAGTCTAAAAGAGCTGCAAAACCCGCCGCTACCACTGAACAACTTCTTCTCGGATCACCTGCAGAGTGAGGTACACCGAGTGCGCATGGAGTTGTCGAAGACGTGCGCGTTTCTCTCCTTCGAGATCATCCATGAGACAAGCAGGAGTGAGTAAACCCCTCCGCAGCCCATGTCGCAGCAGGTCCCTTGAAGCGAACCACCAAGAAAAACATAGCCCTGTTCGGCTGGCTGGCTGGGTCAGGCGATCTTTGTGAGAGAAAGTACTGGCTGGCTGGCTGATGCTTATGAGAGAAAATATCGCTGACTGGCGGGTGATAAGCCAAGCGAACAGGGCCGATTTCACAACTTATATGCTCTTTTTTTTTAAAAAAAAAATAACCACAGCAAGATTGATTGGTTGTTGGCACAACAAACGCAAAAATGGGATAACCAGGTTATTACTTCAATTCACATCGATGATAGTGACACTATTGCATGTCTGTATATGTGAGTCCTATATCACAATCCCTGTTTGTTGCATGAAGAAAGAGATCTTAGATTCTGGAGTTTTATATGAAAATTGCTTATATCACTAACACAATATATGCACTAATATCAGTTGTTGTATACTCATCTCAAAATATTAAAATCCTTTGTACAGCGCTGGTACTTATCCTAAAAAAACATTAAAGATCAACAATAGATTCAACTTCTATACGGCCGGCGCGCTCGCTGCAATCCTGGTCACCGACCTCTTCTATACGCCAAATCGCTAAGGCGGACTTACGAGAGATACGAGCCCAGAGGCTGGTCACCGTCGTCGAATCCGCTGGGTTCTACCTCTACAGTAGGCTTTTGCTCCCTGCTGGCTTCCATGGCTAGCAGGCAATGCTCCATTGTACAGTAGCTTGTGCAGGAGTTAGCTGTACGTACGTGACCTGTGAGTGGTGACTGCGAACCGGCTACTATTGTCGTCGCAACGAAGGTACTGGAAGGCGCACACGGTGCTTTGACCATCGAGAGAGCGAGCACACAATTAATCATGAGCGACGCGGAGAGGCTGCATCATTCTAAGGCCGTGACACTCGCCCCGCCTTGACTAATCATGCCCGTGTCCATCGAATCATCATGGAACACAGTTGTGCCGGATAAACCGCCACGTTGAACAGGCCCCCAAGGGGGCCATCATTCCGATCGCCGTCGTACGTGAGTGACATTTGCGAGGAGGCCGACGGCCGGCCACCTCGGCCTCGGACCTGTAGCTAGCAGTGAGCCAGCAGCCACACATGCTGCTGTTACAATTGATCTTAAGGGCCCAAGGCCCATTTCTCCTTAATCGCGTTCTAATCGGGGGCGCCTAACTCTAATAGTTAGTGGCCCCGTCGCACTACGCTAAATAAATAGATGTGAGGGCCGGATGGCACTGTTCATGCTGTCACTTTTTCCCCACCGACATTCACAGAACCTCCACCGATCGGAGAGGCGTCGTACTCTTTCCCTATCGCCGTCGGCCAGTGCAATTGGAGACCCGAAGGCTGTCCGGATCTTCGTCGCGACACCGTCGACATCGCCATAGACGTTGCCGGCTCTACCTCCGCCAGCTCCGCTGACGGTATAAACCCTAAGCTCTGCATCTCTTTGTTTTTCTAGTAGATCATGCATAGGAACATCATTGTTATTATTTATCTAGTATTTCCGATCCGATTTATTTCTAAAATATCCATTGTTATGTTTCAACAGTTGCGCCAAGGGACCGGCTGGTAGCTATAGTGGCCAGCTCTGCACAGCTCCCAGATCTCCACATGCCCGCTCCGAGCCGGCGCGCGTCGGCAGCATCTCACCGCGTCTGCTCGAAGTTGGCCCTTGGCTAGGGGTGGTACATGACACTTTATTTAGCCTAACAAATTTAAGGAACAGATCAAATTAGAATCGAGCCGTAAAACTATGTAATTTTGAACTAAAACTAGAAAAGACAAAGTGAGATTGTGAAGAAAAAAAAAAGGGACCGGATCCACTGCCAGTCTCGCATTCTCATACCTCGGTGAACATTACGCGCGCTACACTAATTAACGTCTCTCGTCGAAAGTAACACGAGAAATTAGTTATTAGTTCGTTTTTTTCTTAGGCATATATACTATACACACGCGTCTCATCATGCAATTTGACGTTCTGAGAAACTTGGACAGCTCAGTGTTCACCAGTTTCTCCTCTCCTATGAGGCAGCAGTGGCAAGGCATAAAACAGCGTGACGACTGTGAATCAACAGCTGGGCACGCAGGTATCATCGTCCAGGGAACGTGAAGAGCATGGCAACCGTTGTTTTCGCTTTCCTATAATTACCTCCACGTACGACAACCAAAAGATTTGCACAAGTTGACAAGGAGATGATAGATGACCTCCAGCTGCGTTCAGAATTCACGGTCAAGTTACTAGACCAGAATATATGGCAGGACAGGACACCCGTATATATACAAGTACGACCGTTCTTTTGTGTTCTTGTGTATATTGTGAACATGTGTCAAGCTTTCGTACAGAGAACATCACGAACTTGGAGATCCAGTCATATCCCAGACCCGTTTCGTGTGCCTGATAACAGGGGCCGACTAATAAATACACACAATGATAATTCTGAAAATGATTTACTGTAATTTGTCAAAAAAAATGATTCACTGTACTTCCTTTTCAGCAATGATACATAAGTTACCCGTTTTATCTTCTCCTTGTGTGGAGAATGTTAGCTGGGAACCCACACGACGTGACACGTATTTACTCGTCTTGAATGTGATGAATGATTAAACTAGGAAATTATTTGATAGGGGTGCTGATAACTCTGGCCACTTTCATATTATCATCATAGAATACATTAGGTAATATGTTCAGTTATTCATTCAGTTCAAGACATGTGACATAGGCCTTCAGTCAAAATATAGTTTGTTTTACGCTTGTCCTAAATCAAATTTCTCTCCCTCTCTCTTTTTTTTACCAAAATTATAGAAAAGTTTATACCAATGTCGAAAACATATATTTATCTAATTTTGTTGAATCCACTATGAAAAAAACCAGCTTGTCTTCCAGTAAAAGATTGTTTGTTGCCATTGCCTCGCCGATAGGTAATCTACACTCTCAATCTCAGTTATTTTTTTTTTTTTCGAGACCGCGCCATTACACGTATTTCAACCTCAGTTACTTAATGCATCTTCTGATCAATGTAAAAATTTTCATCCGACGTAACAAGAATTTATCATCCATAATCTCCTTATGCAGACACTGCCACTGCCACTGTCACGAGGACAGAAACTCATTCGCAATCGCCGTGATGAATCGATGAACACCATCGGCTCCTCTCAGACAGGCTAAACAAACCGGCCACAGAACCACCTGTTGGCCGGGCCACCACCTTGGAGCAGACACGCGCAAACGGCGAGCGAGCCGAGCCAGTCCCACTCGGACAACCGCACGCACCTCAGCGCCGGGCCCACGAAATCCGACGCCGACCATCAACAGCCACCGCCATGTGGGCCCGCGCACTGCCGTCCCCACACGTCATCCCTGCACCGCGTGCTTTATGTACCCGCGCAACCACAGCCTTGGAGGGAGCAGAGCCAGACCCTGCACCGACTCCGGTGAGCCCGCACTATACGAGCTCAGTCTCTCCCTCCGACCTCCTGTTTTCCTCGTCGCCGCCGTGCGCTGCACGACAGGGTAGTTCCCGGCCGGCCGGGGGTTGTGAATCCAGACGCGAAGACGGGGACGGTGGCGGCGTTCGAGATGGAGGCGGCGGCGATGCGCAAGGCATCGTCGCAGTCGTCGTTGGCGGACCCGGACGACTTCGACCTGACGCGGCTGCTGAACCACAAGCCGCGGATCAACGTGGAGAGGCAGCGGTCGTTCGACGACCGCTCCCTCGGCGAGCTCGCCGGCGCTGGCGCAGGCACGGCCAGCCGCGGCGGCTGGAGCTACGGCTACGGCGGCGGAGGGATAATGGAGAGCTACGAGAGCATGTACTCGCCGGGCGGTGGGCTGCGTTCCTACTGCGGCACCCCGGCCTCGTCCACGCGGCTGTCGTTCGAGCCCCACCCGCTCATCGGCGAGGCCTGGGACGCGCTGCGCCGCTCCACCGTGTCCTTCCGCGGCCAGCCGATCGGCACCATCGCCGCTGTCGACCACTCCGCCGCCGACGAAGTGCTCAACTACGACCAGGTAGTAGTATGGTATAGCACGACAACGGCATGCTCTGCTGCCTTGCTCAGACACACTTTCTTGCTCTGTGTCGTGCGTCGTCCTAGTTGCTTTGCTTCTTGGGTAGTTGGATTCTGTTAGTACTCCTATATATGTTGATCGAGATTCTTTTGGAAAGTAAGGGGATTATATGCTGATCTAGATAGATGGATACTTCAAACTGTATGGTTGGCCAGTCCAAGAGTGGTACTATGGTGTGTAGTGTACACATGTTTCGTACCGAGTAGTTGCCACATATTCCCTCTCATCTGAAATACTTGTCACGTTTGATTTTTTATAATCTTGATTCGTTTGATTGATCCGGGATGGAGCAGCTCACTTGAATTGTGCGGTGCGTGCATGCAGGTGTTCGTTAGGGACTTCGTCCCGAGCGCTTTGGCGTTCCTGATGAACGGGGAGCCCGAAATCGTGCGCAACTTCCTGCTGAAGACGCTGCTGCTGCAGGGGTGGGAGAAGCGGATCGACCGGTTCAAGCTCGGCGAGGGCGCCATGCCGGCGAGCTTCAAGGTGCTCAAGGACCCCAAGCGCGGCGTCGACAAGCTGGTTGCCGACTTCGGTGAGAGCGCCATCGGGCGTGTGGCGCCGGTGGATTCCGGGTTCTGGTGGATCATCATCCTGAGGGCCTACACCAAGTGCACCGGCGACATGACGCTCGCCGAGACGCCCATGTGCCAGAAGGGAATCCGGCTCATCATGAGCCAGTGCCTCGCCGAGGGCTTCGACACCTTCCCCACCCTTCTCTGCGCCGACGGATGCTGCATGATCGACCGCAGGATGGGTGTGTACGGGTACCCGATCGAGATCCAGGCCCTCTTCTTCATGGCCCTGCGGTGCGCGCTGGTGATGCTCAAACCCGACGCGGAGGGGAAGGAGATGATGGAGCGGATCGTGACGCGGCTGACGGCGCTGAGCTACCACATGCGGAGCTACTTCTGGCTGGACTTCCAGCAGCTCAACGACATCTACCGGTTCAAGACGGAGGAGTACTCGCACACGGCCGTCAACAAGTTCAACGTCAACCCGAGTCCATCCCGGACTGGCTCTTCGACTTCATGCCCACCCGCGGCGGCTACTTCGTCGGCAACGTCAGCCCCGCGCGGATGGACTTCCGCTGGTTCGCGCTCGGCAACTGCGTCGCCATCCTCGCGTCGCTCGCCACGCCAGACCAGGCCGCGGCCATCATGGACCTCATCGAGGAGCGGTGGGAGGACCTCGTCGGCGAGATGCCTGTCAAGATATGCTACCCGGCCATCGAGGGGCACGAGTGGCAGATCGTCACCGGTTGCGACCCCAAGAACACAAGATGGAGCTACCACAACGGGGGATCATGGCCAGGTCGGTAAAATTTCAGTCTCGTCTGTTCGGGCACTCGTCCCATTTCAGCCTTGAGCAGCTCACATCTGACTTTCCTGCAGTGCTACTCTGGCTGCTGACTGCGGCATGCATCAAGACAGGGAGGCTGAAGATTGCTCGGCGCGCCATCGATCTAGCCGAGGTGAGGCTTGCGAGGGACGGCTGGCCAGAGTACTACGACGGCAAGCTGGGCCGCTACATCGGCAAGCAGGCGAGGAAGTTCCAGACGTGGTCCATCGCGGGGTACCTGGTGGCCAAAATGATGCTAGAGGACCCGTCTCACCTCGGCATGATCTCCCTGGAGGAGGAGAAGCCGACCAAGCCGGTGCTCAGGAGGTCGGCCTCTTGGACAGTGTGAGCTGCCGGTCAAAACTTAGTCAGAGAGACAGAAGGAGGATGGGAGTTCTTGTTCTTTGAGCTAACATTTCGATTTTCTCTGCAACTTCTTGCTTCCCGAGTTCGTACTGGGAAAGCATGTCCAATGTTTTCGTGGGTTTTATCCAGTTGTATGATTAAGTTTCTTTCGTCTGGGAAATAAGGAAACAACGAAAAGATTTTTCGTGTCATTTCCGTGGCAAGAAGATGGCAAGGTGAATCAACTTGGCATTCGCTCATACTAAGAGCATCTTTAACAGTTTGACACTTTTCTTTTTACTAAATCATGTTTTTTTGCCAACTCCAAAATAATATGAGAAGTAAAAAATTATCTAAGACAGGTTTAGATACGACTAATCCAAATAAAGTATTTGGATCACATTACCATTTCATGTGATCTAAGTAGTTTATTTAGATTTGTTGTGTCTTAATCTATCTCTGGTTTGAAAATTTAGATACATTTTCCGTGGTTTGAAAATCTCATCTAACATTTACCATTTTTATTATAAAACGAGACAAAACTGTCTTGAAAACCACTCCAACCTAGTGTATAGAGATAATTCGAATGGTTTTGAGAGTTTAAAGGGGTAAGAGGTGTCAGACAAGGGAGTTCAACAAAAAAAAAAAAAGTGTTTAGAGAGGTAGAATGGGCCAATCTACGGACCTCACAACTGGTCATTTGTGCTTTTGCCATTTGGTACAAGAGATTAGAATTACTCTCCACTCCTCATGTAGTATTTCCTAATTCTAATCCTTACCTTCCTATTTCACTTCTAATCTTAAGGTTTTTTTTTTTAATACTAATCTTCTTCGAGTAAAATGGGTAGAAGATCATTTTTAAAACAATAACATTTTTTAATGTTTTTTCCATGGGGGCAATGATTTTGGCATCCATTTTGAGAAACTAAGTCCTACCAGCTAGCAAGACAGATTTGAGAAAGTGACTGCAATTTTATAGGAAGAAATGAAATTCGAAACATTTTATAAATAATCTGGATCCTACAAAACATGCTCCAAGGAGTATGTTCGGTTAATGAACAAATCTTGCCACACATAGTTTAAATTGCCACACAGAACCTAACTTTTTTTTTTTTTTTTTTTTTGTGCAAACAAAATGTTAGACATAGTACTAGAACTCTAGAAGCACACACCTCTCATGGAGAAAATCAAGATATGACCTAACCACACAAGAAACGTTTCATGGAGAAAATCCTAGATTTCTAATCCTCGTTTTTCTACTAGGCGGCGGAATTAGTCATATCCTGATTTCGCTTACTAGTTTCGCAAGATAAGAATCCCCAACCAATCAGCCAGATCCTAATTAAGTTATCATAATTTAAATATAATTACAGCATTACCTAAAATAAAGAAAATTTTTCTGGTTGACGTCACCTCTTGCGTGGGTCCCGCGGTATTAATTTAATGGATTGATTGACAAAACGAAATTGTCACCGACAAGTGGGCCAGCACCAGCTGTGGTGACTTTTCCCCTTTGAGCAAGAACAACTCCCCTCCCGCTTGCCATAAAAACCCGAGGAGATGCTGCGCATTTTCCCCAAACTCCCCAAGCAATTTCCATTTCAATTTCCACCACAACCACTCGCTTGCTCGCAGCGCTCACCAACCCGCCGCCGTCTACTGCCACTCCGCCTCCTCATGGCCTCCCCTACGGCGGGTGATGCCCCCTGTCGGCTCCGGCGGCTGACGTGACGGACGCGGCCCTCGCCGCCGCGGCCGCGGTGCCGGATCCAGACGCAGAGTTCGGGTTCCAGCGCGCGGAGCTCGGGAAGGAGAAGCTGGTCGGGACGGTGGGATTCTACGAGCGTCATGTGTTCCTCTGCTACAAGGGCCCGGACGTGTGGCCGTCGCACCTCGAGGCCGCTGAGTCTGACCGCCTCCCCCGCCTCCTCGCCGCCGCCATCAAGGCCCGCAAGCCCAATTTGAAGAAGACGGTGAGCATCCATATGCCCCCTTTCTGATTTTTGTTCGGCTCGGAAATTAGCTGGTTCGGTACCGCCTACCGCTTTTGGTTGGTGTTTTCGTAGTTGGTTTTAGGGAATCGCGAACTGGAGCTGGTGATTTCGATCTGGGTCTTTTTTTTCAACTAACAGAAAGTATAAGTATTCAACTAGCTCGAGGTATGGCGTGATCTAGTAGACTAGTATGGTTGGTTTGTCTGCATACGGGTGCATGTGAGGTTTTACGATCCTTGTCGACAGAGTGCTTTGGCGGATGTTCTATTTGGTTGTCATTAATTATGCTTTTGAGTTGCTGAATTCGCCACTAGAATCTGGGGATGCTGATATTAATTCTTCACGCCCATTCTAACTACACCTTCGTCTGTGGCTGCGTATGAGGCTTTAGTGTGAACTTAGTGAAGATTTTGTCTGCTACTTGATCTTTTAGTATAGTCTGTTAGGTTATCTGAATCTTGGCTTGGAGACTTGGAATAGGAAACACTTGGTACTATTGGGCTCTGGACTCTAGCTTTAGTTGTTGGCAATTATGTTTTCAACTTATATCTTCTGGTTTTGTTTAACTGGATTGTGCACGGCTGCCTATGAATGTATTGGCTTAATATATCTATTTGGCTGGGTCCCATCGTCATAATTTGGATTCTGCTTACACTCTGTTTATTCATATTCCATGGCTCTATTCTGACGCTGAAGTTTAAGAGTTATACAAAAATGAACTATACATGGTTCCTCTACTTGTTAGGGTTATGTTGATGTTATGTGAAGGAAGGTGTATGTAGTTGATTGAGTAGTACAGTGCGTACAAGCATAGGCAAGGATGGCCTGGGCTTATAGAACAATGCCTGAGTCAGGGGGATCCTTGCCTAATACCAAGTCATATACTATAACAGCCCTGGGCACCTGGGTCCATGTGGCACTGCCTAATAAACCTCACGCTAACATTATTCATGGTTCTATTCCAATCCCATCTGTTGATGTTATGGATCCTTAAGTCATGAATCATGTTTTTAGTTTCGGTAGGACATCTGAATCAGTCTTCGTTGATTTGCACATGTCTCAGGAATTAAGTGTGTACTATTGGGCTCTGTGAGTCTAGCTTATGTTCTGGTTTAGCTTTTATGCTTTGACTGTATATGTTCTGATTATTTTAAGTGTATAGTACCCTAGTGCCCATGAATTTTTTTTATTCTAAATTTAGTTGTTTATCTGGATCACTTAATTTTTGCTTGGCGCCATGATGCATTTCCATTGCTTAAGTTTAAGAGGTAGTTAATGAACATTATATGGTTCTTCTGCTCCTTGTTTGGGTCCTTGACATGGTTATTTGCTAATGGAACCATGATTTGGTGCCAATTTTCGTTATATTGAAGCTTGAGAGTCCATTTGCCCTGTTTGGTTTTTTTTTTCAATGTTACTTTAGATTCTACTAGTCTCTGTTTCCCCTTCAAGTGCATCTAAGTAATACCTTACCATAATGGGTTTCCATGCTCATTTTCTTTTTTGGGAATCATCGATATTCCAAATGTTCTTCACACATACTGTTATGTGTATTTTAGCTATGGCTTCAATGGGTTTGACACGTATTGGTTGAGCTCCACGACTGACTTGTTCCTGATTGAATTATTTTTGTCCCAAACATAAAAATCACTGCCTCTATTATTTATGAGTGTTGCCAGTTGATGGTTTGGAACAAATGCAAAAACATGTACTGTGTGTCTATAAGATTGCCAAATCCATTGTCACTGTCCAGGCCTTTAGGTTTCTGCTGTGTTATCTGAACTGGTCCAACTGTGGGAGAAACTCATAGAAGTTTGTATCACCTCATATAATATAAGGCACCAACTGATTTTGACTATGGTCGTGTCCCAAATAACGAATAAGCAACTAGTGCCTTCCTTATATAGGCTTCTTGAGAGGGTATTACCTAATTGTTTTGATCTATTGTCTTCTGGGAGCATGTTATTCTTGCACAATTGTAACTTTTGGGGTGATATTTGATAGTATTAAGAATATCGCTTTGTCCACTATGTGGCATCTTTATGTTCCTTTTCAAAAGAAATGCTTTTGAAAAAAAGTTGTAAGGTCTGTAGGTTTTGCTAATTTATCTTTGTTTTACATATATCTAATGACTGCTATATTCTATCACGTCACAGATCAAATTGACCATCTGTGAAGGAGAAGATGGCACTGAATCATCAAATGGAGATGTGTTGATCTTTCCAGATATGATCAGATACAAGTAAGCTGCAAGTGTGCTAATAAACATGTGGCATTTTGGCTTCAAAGTCAACTATATGTTAATTTTCAATCTGTGACATGTATTTTGCAGAGGGCTTACCCATTTTGATGTCGATAACTTTGTTGAAGAAGTGCTTGTGAAGGATATTGACTGGGCTCCTGGATCTCCTGAGCCTATTAGTGGTTCGTATGTTTTTGTTTTGCGCTCATGGAAGCAGGGACAAAAGGTGTGGTGTTTGTGGACCTGCTTTGATTAAAAAGTTCAAGGAAGAGATAAATGGACTGGGACTTGATGGTCAGGTGTCTGTCAGTGCATGCTCACACGTGGGAGGTCATAAGTATGCCGGAAACGCGTCATCATTTTCAGTTCTCATGCCAATGGAGAAGTGACTGGTCATTGGTAAGGACTGTTATTAAATTAACATGAACCCTTCACTTTGTCTTGTGCACTATCGTTTTTTAAACTTTTGCTGTTTTGCATATGCACATTCTTGACTTTTATAATCAATTAGTTCTCACTACAATTGCAATTGTAGGTATGGTTATGTTGTTCCTGATGATGTGCCTGTTTTGCTGCACAAACATATTGTACAAGGCGAAGTTGTGGACCATCTATGGAGGTATCCTCACCCTTGTACTTCTATCTGTACATGGTTGTGAACTTAGAACTGTTTACTCATCATTTACATCTTATCATGATGTGGAGTCATGAATGACTAGATGTTGGTTCCCAGCCTATTATATTGTTCTTTCTTATCCTGCAAAGTACATGCTTATTCTGAACATGTGATGGTTAATCATACAAAAAAAACCCTGCATAATGTCCTAGTTTAATTGTATTACTTAAAATAGTATTGTTAATACATCCTTTTAACAATGCTTAAATTAGCTTCAATGGAGAATTGGAGATCATAATGTTCAAAACTATGTGCATTTCGGTAGTCTAATGTATATTATGGGGGCAAAGTCTTAATTTGAATTTTGTGCTTGTGCATTAAAGTTGAAGACAAAGCAGTATAAGCATGCATGAAACTGTATTCTTGTGTAGTGCATTTTCTGTTCAGGCATGCTCATACACAGGAGATTTCCTATATCAACTCATTCATATTTGAAATCCTTTTTAAATTATCCTCCCTTATTGGTCTGAGTTTGTCCAGAATCTCATTGTTGGATTCGTGTGCACTATGTCAAATCACTTGCTTTGTATATATTGATCTGCTCATGAAGATGGCTGATCAAAAATCATATTTCATTAAATATTTCATTAATGCTTCACTGGAGTTCTCCAATTGCTTAAGGGCTTGTTTGGATGCCCATGTATTTGCCTCAATCCACCTGTATTGAAGTGGGTTGGAGTGTATTTGAAGTTTTGAACTAAGTTTCACACCAGTCCACTCTAACACATTTGTGCCCAGAATGTCAGTGTTGGATTTGTGTGCACTATGTCAAAACATTGACTTTGTATTTATTGATCTGCTCATGAAGATGGCTGATCAAGAATGATATTTCATTAATGCTTCACTGGAATTCTTCCAACTGCTTAATGTGGAATGTTGTAGGAAGTCTAGTTCCTGGTTGAATTGGATACTCATGTATATGCTTGTGTACTTCTAGTTGCACCAACTGAACTTCAGAACTTACACGGCAAGTTGTTCAACATTTGCAGTTTTGTTACAATAGAAGAATGGTGTTTCCCGAATCTAACAATGCATGTTCTAAATGCCTTTTGACTTATTGTACTTGTGTCACAATGCACTGGGGCCACCTAACTAGTACTTTCTGCGTCCATTGCTAATTTGCTATGTTCAAGTGATCCTACAATATATGTTTGTGTTTCTTTGTTTTGGGGTTCTTATCTGTGCTATATATGGTGTCTTGCAGGGGGCAGATGGGTTTATCTGAGGAGCAGCAGAAGCAAGCTCTCGAGCTAAGGAACATGATAAATGGTGGCAAAGAATCCCTTGAAGAAACCGGAACAGATGGTGCTTCTTGCAACCCTGCAGCTGCTGGTGGATGCTGCCAAGGCAATGGTGGCATCACTTGCTGCCAAACTGACCTGCCAAAGGAAAAACAGGACAAGAGCATCGCAGCTGAGCAGAACCCCAAGAGCTCTGAGGGTGGTGCTGGCAGCAAGAAGGGGAATACAAAGACTTGCCCGATGCCCACCTGGTTTGAGACCTGGGAGAGAGCTGACACCTATGCCGCTCTTGCTGTTGTCACAGCTGCTGCAGCGGTGTTTGTCTCTTTCAGAATCTACAAGAACCTCAACTGAAGAACTTGAGAGATCCTTGAAGAGGTGTTCCCAAAACAAGTCTAGGTGAAACAGCGTACTGTGGTAAAACAGTCTGGGATGAGAATAATATTTACGTGTGCATAGTAATGCGGGTCTTAGAACCTCAAAGTAGCGTATCTGGAGATGGTGATGAAAAGGTGTTGCGGCTACTGTGTTCTCGTGTGTGAACTACTTGTGAACGTCCACTGCTATGGAAGTTTTCGATGCCTTAGCTTCTGTTAATCATAAAAACAAGGCGATGACCGGGGCATCAACATTCACTGTGACGATGTTATCTTTTGTTTGGATTTTGGATGTTCTGGAGCATCTAGATATTAAAACAAGGAAAAAGTCCAAATTACTACCCTGTGTTTTCATTCAAGTCTAAATAACCCCTTAAAAGTATTATTTAGTTTATTTTACTCCCAGTGGTTTTACAAAACCGGTGCACTTAACACCTTTTGACACTAATCCAATCCGGTTTTGGTGGCGTGGAGGTGGTTTTACAATTAGTCATGCCACATAAGTTCTTGACATGGCGAGGAAAAATTCTAGACGATACTACTTGTTTATTTTTTGTAGGTAATGCTATATATTTATCTCAGATTATCTCGGATTAAATAATCCAGGTAACACTATATATTTTGTAGTCTAGCTAGCTTATCAATGGAGTACATATAATTCATGTATTCGCCGGCTAGTACCTACCTACTCCATCCAGACCAGTTTGTAAGATGTATAATATCTCAACCCACACACCAAGGGAGAACTAAAACTCCTACATGCACGAACGTAATCGTTACAACACGGATCGATCGTCATAGTCAGCAAAGGGATCGGTCATAGGGGGTTATGTGCGCCAGAATTTTTCTGGCCATGTCGGCAGCATTTTACGTGGTATGACTAATTGCAAAACCACCTCTACATCACCAAAACCGGATTGGATTAGAGCCAAAAGGTGTTAAGTGCACCGGTTTGTAAAACCACCGGAGTAAAATAAACTAAACAATACATTAGGGGTTATCTGTACTTGAGTGAAAACGGGGGTAGTAATTTGGACTTTTTCCTTAAAACAATATCTGGTTGATTGGAAAATATGTTCATCTGATGCAGAACGTTTTTCGTATTCTGGACACATCAGGAACTTCCTCTTCTTTGACACATCAGGAACTTCCTCTTCTTTCTTTTTTGAAATTTGAACTTACTCCTTCATCTGCACCTGCAACCTGTGCGTTTACGTTTCTATGGTGAACCCGGAGAGACGCCAATAAACTTTGCATGAAGCCATGTAGGCTGTAATTGCTGCTGAAGATCGTAGATGCATCTATAGGGCGGGCAGCCGGGCACCAATGACGATCGCACATTCATCTATCTGAAGTTCGCTGATGCATCTAGTCTGATAGTCATCTTAAATGATGCTATCCCCTATCAGTCGGAGCTTTCTGTTGACCTTTTGCTGTCATTGAGCGGTAGCTGTGTGATCGCCAAATCAAAGCTAGTAGAACGAGCATGTGACTGTCAAGTTTACCAGTGACATGGCATCAGAAAGAGTAGGCATAAACTGTACCGAACACCGAAGACTCCAACTGTACCGAAAACAGCATAAAGTAGTTGTTATGACTAATGACTCATCCAAAGTTAAGTCAATTTCTTCGCAACAAGTCGATCTTTATTTTTTTTAATTTAACCAGGTTTGTAGAAAAAAAACAAGAAATATATTTAACATCAAACAATATTTGTTAGTATGATAGTGCATTTATTTGATATTATAAACAATGTGACCAACCTAAGAAACATTATGTTGTTTTCCATTAACAAGATAATAGGCATCCAAAGTTAAGTTGAAGACTAAAACCAAGATAATTAGGTGCATGACAACATCCTTTGCCCAACCACTTGAGCTAGGCCCACTTAATTCATGTTAAATTTTATTTCTTACAAAATTGGTTAAAAATTACACTAGTTTAGACTTGTAAACAAAACTAAAATTGACTTCCAATTTAAAACGGACGGAATAACAAAAAAAAAATGACAATGTTTTGCATAAGCATCGCAGGAAATCAGTACAATCAGGACTTGATGAATTACATATGTGAACTTTAAGAAAGTGTAAAGTACCAAAAAAAAGGGTTGAAGAGACAAATCTACAGCACCAACCATCAGCTAAAAACATAACATCAGAAAACCCTACATTCAGTGGAAGAAACAATTTAGTTAAACCCACATGTTTGCTAGAAGAAATCAAACTCCAAGTAGCCGTCAGCACCTTTCTGGGGTGCACCAACGGAAGCATCAGCAGCTCCCGATGGCGAAGAAGGATGCTTTGATGGCCTCTCGATCTCAACAGGCTTTGGTACCTCTGGTGGGCTTGCACACCTTATCAGTGCCCAATTCACGCCCTCAAAGAAGGGATGCTGCTTGATCTCCGTGGCTCCACGCTTGTAAGCCAACCGTTGCTGGGGCTCCTTCACAAGTAGACCCCTGATCAAATCTCTTGCTGAGAAGCTCACAACCGGGTACTCTGGGAAGCGTAACTGCTGGCCAATGACATTGAACAGTGTAGCCCGATTGCTGGATCCCTTGAAAGGTGTCTTCCCAAACAGCAGCTCGTACAAGAATATCCCAAAGGTCCACCAGTCGACAGCGCTACCATGGCCCTCGCCTTTGATAATCTCAGGGGCCAGGTACTCGTGTGTCCCAACAAATGACATTGACCGTGCATCGCTGGGCTCTGCTATGAGCTCAGGCCAATGGTTGATCGGGGTGGCAGCTTCAGGTTTTGGTTTTCGATCTTTCTTGGACTTGGATGAGAACAAGCGTGGGCCAAAGCAGGTGGTTGGGGCTGCACATGATGGTTGAGTAATGCAGGACGGCTCAACACAGTAGCCTTGGCTGTTCTTCCTGAGTGCTTCTGCATCAGGGTTTGAGGATTTAATCAGTGTTGGACTGACTGCACAGCGAAGGGAGAGGTCGAAGTCGGAGAGCATGATGTGCCCATCCTCCCGAACAAGGACATTTTCAGGCTTGAGATCACGGTATATGATACCGAGCATGTGCAAGTATTCTAGTGCCAGGAGGACTTCTGCTATGTAGAATCTGCATCACGAGAACATTTCATTAGCGAAGCACCACAGAAGGTGGAAAACAAGGCAGCAAGCTATAGATTTTTCAGCCATGATGATTTCAAACTAATGAACTCGAAAACCTTAACTCTATTAGGTAGTTAGGCAGTGAAATGCAATACATGCAGATGGCAATAAAATGCAGATAAGACATACTTGACAGCTTGCTCTGTAAAATGTTTGCCAGGCTGCCTCTGTCGAAGAGTGTGAAGGTCTCCTCCGGGGCAGAACTCCATAACTAAGCATGAGAACTTATCGGTCTCAAAGTGAGTGTAAAGTGTAGGAAGGAAGGGATGATCTAGACATTGCAAAATCTCCTTCTCTGTTTGAGCCCGAAGCAACTTTTTTACGGCTTGCTAGTGATGCCTTATCCATAACCTTCATCGCGAAATAGCTCTTAGTCCCACTCAATTCCGAGAGATACACACTGCCAATATCGCCACAGCCTAGCCTCTTCAACAGCCTGAAATGACTCAATCCAAGGATCCCATCTCTAGTTCTGATCGTCTGAATTGCTTCCCATCGTGAATCATTCGCCTTGTGAGGCTTTGTGCTGCTACTCATGCTACTACATGAGCTCTCATCACTGATATCACTGCTTGTGCTAGGCCTGCATCTTCCACTATTGCCCCTGCCACCAATCTCGGATGGATCAGTGAACTTAGCACTTGCACTAACCTTTCCTTGAGTACCCCCTTCACATGTCTGAAATGAAGTGGAACATCCATTAATGCTCCCATGCTGGACAGCCACTTTCTCGCTTGATTCTACAGGAAACTTGATCGACGCAACATCAACAGGTTCCTTGAGGTGGTGATCTGGTTTCTGCTCCTTCAGCTCAGGTTTATGACTCGATTTGCTCAGGTTAGTAGTTCCTGGTAACACTGTCAGTGCAGAAGCACAGGAATTGTTTGTCTGGGGAATCTCCAAAGGGGGAGCACTCTTAGAGCATTGCTTGGGGCCTGGGACGCTTGGCATTTCTGGGAGAATTTGAGGCATTGCCTTCGAAGCCATAGTTGAAACACTTGTCTGTTTTTCAGACAAGATGACCAGAGACTACAAGAAGGTCGACCTGCTCAGTCAGAAAGCAACCTTAGCATTGTGATGGACTATTCCATTGTAGGTTTCATTGACAATCTGCAAATGAGGGAAAGAAAAACTTCGATCAACATGAACTAGGATTAACCAGTGACTGAACTCACAACAAATATTTAGTCCCCAAAAGAACAGAGGAAATGAAGTGCCCCAAGAAAATAGAACACATCATCTGGCTGTGACATAGTACTTTTTTTTTAACCGAAGGCTGCGACATACTATTGAAGTAAAAATAATAAACCAAGATTTATCAATCAAAAGAAATAATAAACCAAGAAAAAATGACGGGCACATTCAGCAATCACCTCCCGCCATAGGACGATGGGCGCTCATCATTGGGTGCTCATGTCATGTGCGCCCGCCGCATTTGTGGATTCATCATCTGTCAAGCTAGGAAAGGTCTTGTTCTAACCATCAACTATGTCCAGCCGCCCACTAACCTCAATCATGCAACGCTACAGATCTAGCATCCTCTTTAGCAATAAACAAATGTTTGATCAGCAGAGAGCGGTCGCCAAAGGCGCATCATTGCTGCTCGCAAAAGAGAGTCCCCCGCCCGCCCCAGAATGAAGGTCGGCCTTTCCTTTCTTGCAAATGCAAAAGGGTGAAAAAGAAAACACTACTACTACCTATAGCGAGTTGAAATCGGAGCACATTTCAAGGAAACCAAAAACGCCAATTTTTACTAGTTTCTTCTTTTGGTGTCGGCTGCAGCAGAAGAAAGCTGAGGAAAGCATGAAAGAAAGGGACGAACTTTTGCTCTCATCTTTCTGCGAAAAATGCAGAGCAGCAGAGACGAGGAAAACAATCCTGGAACCCAGGCGAGACAGATCTATCTATATATAGGACTAAAGCACAGTATAACGAGAGGCGACCGAATCAGGAACCATGGAAAACCGAAACTGGAGTGGAGATACTGGTTGTGGTGCAGCAGAAATCTCACCAGAACCAGATTGCGGTGCGCAGAGCCCGGAAGAAGCCCTGAAGAGCCGAATGAATCTCTGCGCTCCCAAGCGGAGATGGGAGGAGCCCGAAGCCTGCGCTTCTGTCCACCCAGCTTTTCCCAGACTCCCTCCCTCCCTAGTAGTAGGTCTGGTTGTGGAGCGAGCGATGGCGGAGGCGGAGAGGGAGGAGGAGGAAGAAGAAGAGGGCAGCAGGGCAGGGCAGGAAACGGGCGGTGTCAAGTATTAATGGCCTGCCTTTCTGCTCCCCCCGGCGCGTCAATTCGCTTTCTTTTTCTATCGGTTTTGGTGATTTTCATTTCGCAGGGTGCAATGATCCTGTCCCGTACTAGTTTTTTTGGGGTCCCTGGGCTGGAGCTGGAGGCGAGCCCAGTCTGCCCAGAGAAAAACGACGATGACATGGCCGCCTCAACCTTGTTGTTCCAGTTGTTACGAGGGTTAATAACGTGCCAAGATGAACGGAAATTCTGTCAAAAAATTAGCATCAAAAAACACACACAAACGCAAACACGCGTTGGATCGTGGGAAAGATTTCAGGAAAGGAATCAGTCACAGTAAAGAAATCACATCGGCAATCAATTGGACGTGACAGAACGACCCTCTCTCGGGTCACTTCATTAGCCCTCTGGGTCAACTTTTCCTTGCTTTCCGAGAAGGAATCGGTTAAAAAAAAATCTACCTAGCCGGTTACTCCTAGATACGGTAGCGGCGGGTTTGGAAGCTGCGGAAGGGACGGATCTCTCTCCTAAAAATCGTTCTTTAAAATCGTCACATACGAAGAATTATTTGAATTAAAAAATAATCTCTCTATATTTTTTCACTGTCCAACAACTTCCAGCACCATTTTTAGTGTTTTTTTTCTCTGGTAAAAACAAAGCGACAATCAGTTCCGCCAGGTGATTCCTTAAGAAAACATGTCTTTTTCATGGCGCATGTAAATCAATGTACTCCGTACTGCCGCAGGATTCATGACCATACGGTCGCTAACACTTTCTCCTTTCTTATTATGAAAAGAAAGTGGTGTCTTCATTAGGAGGAGTATTAATACTGCGCGTAGTACGGTGCTTTCGGATCGTGTAGTGTAGGACGGTACAATGAGGCAGCTCAAAATACGATCAAGCCTTTATACCCATCCTAACCGTTCACAACGGTAGCGGGTACGTACGGGTAGCAGCGGTTAAAAAGTGTACATACAGTACGTACAGTAGCAGGAGCTAGCGGTTCAGAATTTCAATTCGAAACTACTCCTAAAACTGTGCACCGTTCGTTCTTCCCAGAGCTGCTACAGACGATTTTTCGCCGTACAGTCGTGCACGACGAAACGCCGAAACGGGACGGGTTCTACTAGTACTAGGCAGGCTCGTAGCTGGGGTGGTCGAGGTCCACCACACTCACATCACCCGTTGGCCTGGCCGGCGCGTGGACCTGGACCTGCGGAGGCGGATCCCAATCCCCATGTGGCTGGCCGGGCGCTCTCGGCCGGTTCGGCGTCGGTGTCAGTCATGCGGAGTGAGCAATCGCCGTCGAGTCCAGCTACGGCGTGGAGTGGGACGCCACGCCATGAAGGATTGGACTTAACACTGAAGGGTGCCCGTCTGCCTCGCTGTCCTCGCTCGCTCTCCAACCATCCACAGCCAGGCCGAATTCTGAAGGGTTGGCAATAGGAAGAATGCGTCCACGATGTCAAGGGCGAGATTATCGGCGGCGCATCGCCTTGGAATCCTAGGCAAGCGACTGCAAATTGCTAGCATACACATGCCCTGGTTCGGTTACTATTTTTAGAAAGATAGATGTTTGTGAAAAAAATACATAGATAATTGTGCAGGTACGTGACACAGGCTCACAGTTGTGCTAGCTTCTTACTAGATGCAGCCTGTCTGTCCCTTAAAACAAATTAACGGATGCACGCACACACACACGGCTGACGTCTCTGCTGATGGCATCTCAGAATCCATGGCGTTCCCGCAGTGCGTGGATCGATCCAATGATGATTTCAACGCTCCAAGCTTTGCAGTTGCACTGCAACAACCATCGTGGATTACTAAGCTTTGCCACGCCGAGCATGTGCACGGCACATGCTGCGCCGCTCGCTCAGCAGCGACAGAAAAAAAAATCTGTGTCGCTACTGCTGCTGCTGCCGCCGCCGCCTCCATGTCAGTCAGTCAGTCAGGGCCAAATCTCATGTGCGCATTCGCAGCAGCAGCAACTCGCAACTGCACAGGAGATAGAGAGGGTGGGAAAGCGAACGGAAGAGAGGGAGCTCGAGGAGGTCCACGATAGCGTATGTGTGTGTGCGAATTCCTCCAAAGAAACTTCCAACGCGAGCGACAGACATCGCGATTCGTCTCTCTCTATCTCCATCGACGCGTCCGCAATGATAGCGGCTACAGTAAACTATGACATGTTGTGTAGGAACGAGTAGTTGTCGCCGTGTCGAACCTCCTCCCACCGATGTCCGATCCAGGCCCATCGTGGATGCCCGCCCCTGCTCCGATCAGGCCCATCGATGCCCGGGCAGGGACAATTATCGCAACTATCATTGCCCATAAACTAGTGTACCAAAACATTCTTCTCCGTTCTAAATTATAATTTGTTTGACTTTTTCAAGTTTAAGTTTGACTACTGCCTTATTCAAAAAAATTTCGCAAACATAGTCAAATTTAAGTCATTTTTAAAAACTTTGGTTAATAAAGCATGCCCAAACAAAATTAGTGATATTTTGTATAAATTTTTTTGAATAAGGCAGTGGTAAATCTAGGCTTTAAAAACTCAAACGAACTATAATTTGGAGCAGTTTAGTAATACATTATGATTACACACTACACACAATAGCAATGGTTGACAGTTATTATCATATCGCGCCTGTTTGTCCGGAGGAAGTCAAACCAAATAATCTTAAATTTTACTAAATATATATTAAAAAAAAACTAAATATCGAGTATCATAAAAATGTATTTTCCTTGGCTACTATTTCCCGATTTTCGGCGTTATGCATTAAGTGGTAAGCGACGTTCCAAGTCGGCACGATTGCCCAATGGTGACTTCGAGAATCTCCGGATGTCTTGGGTCCCGCCCTTCAGGTCTTTCATAGGGGGTAGGGTTTTCGCGTCTGCGTGTGTTCATAGGGGTGAGTGTGCGTGCGTGTTGTGATTCATATAATTGTGTCATTCTCAAAAAAAAAAAAAAAAAAGTACTCTGCCTCTATCTGGGAAAATACAGTTTTAGATGTATTCTTTGATTAGTGTGTAAAAAGTTTGACAAAATATATGGGTAAAAATGTTTAGTCTTCATGACACCAAATACATAAAATATAAAAATTGTACTCCCTCCATGTCATGACGTGGCGTGAGTCAAATATTGGAAACATAAATTATAAATAACTTTTATGTTGTTGAATTTGGTAATGTTAAAATCATATCAATAGACTTATCTTGAAAATTACTTTTATAAAAATATACATATACTCAAAGGGCTGGTATTAGAAGTCGTTTAGGACAAATGACACGGTCTCCAAAACATAACTTTGACCTCTTGTTATTATAAAAATATTTATAGAAATGTGATATATGTATACTTTTATCAAAGTAATTTTTAAGACAAATCTATTCATATAATTTTCATATTTACAAACTCAACAACTTAAAAGTTATTGATGATTTATATTCCCAATGTTTGACCAAAACCTTGTTCAAAACGACTTCTAATACCAAAATGAGGGAGTACATGTTTTCAATAAATATTTTTTTATAGAAAAAATAGAAATCAAAGTTATCTTTGGTGACCATGTCACATGGAGTATCACCTGAATTCCACTAGGTTTCTATCCGCATAGTTTCCACTATATTTAAAATTCAAAGAGCAAGAATTATATCATATTCTCCTATATTCTTTTGGTGATCAAAGGAGTAGATCTATTACTTTTATAAAAATATACATATACATGTTTTCAATAAATATTTTTATAGAAAAAAATAGAAATCAAAGTTATGCTTTGGGTGACCATGTCACATGGAGTATCACCTGAATTCCACTAGGTTTCTATCCACATAGTTTCCACTATATTTAAAATTCAAAGAGCAAGAATTATATCATATTCTCCTATATTCTTTTGGTGATCAAAGGAGTAGATCTGCTTTCATAACGAAAATTAAACCATTAAGAGAAAATAGGCTGAGATGCAAAGGCCCACAATGACAATAACTAACAGAAAACACTTCGTAGTCAGTAACCGCTGCGCTTTCATGATCTAGAGTTTCAGACAAAGAGTAGCTAGAAACCAAAATTTCCACTTTATGTGACATTCATGCACCAGGTTTCACAATTAGCATTCATCACGATAATTTGCTTCAGAATCCCAGCCAGATATGTCACTCGTCAAAGATAAAACTTGAGACACCGACACATAAACCAAATAAAAAATAACAGATTACAATCACTATTTCGTACATCAAAATTTTCCCTGGCTACAAACTCATGCTTGCTCAAAATTTCATTGGGATCTGTAGACATCTGAATACATCTTCACACCTTTCTCTTGGCAGCTTTCTTGGCAGCTTCCCTGTTAGCAAAATACAACTCATGAGAAAACTAAGATAACACAACTACCGATTGGAAGTGAAAATGTCAAATATTCTTACCATTCTCGCCTCAGCTTGAATTTCCTTTTTGGCTTCTTGTCACTTCCCTGTTTCTTCTCTTTGACACCTGAATTGCTCTCAGGGCCAGATTTTTAAATTATTAGAGGCAAACTTCCTTTTGTGGCTTGTTTGCTTGGTTTGTTCACGGTGCTCCTCTTTCCTGTCTCCATTTGTTTCAGTGCTTTCAGGGCCATCAATTTCCTTGGTATCCTTATCCTTATTTTTCTTGAGATGCTTTCCTGGCCAATTAGATTCACGTTTATGGCCTCCACTCTCTTTGGTGACACTTTTTCTTTTTTATTAGTCACCTTAATCTTTTCATGATTTTTCATCTGAAAAGTTTTCTCATCTTCAGCTGTCTCTAGTTCATTAGAAACAGCTTTCTCATCTTCGCCATCAACCTTCTCAGCTGCTCCTTCAGATGCTTTAGACGGCTCAGATGTCACAGGGATTGCATTGCTAAATTTTTTCAGCTGTATGAAATAGCATAAAAGCATGGCATGTCAATAGATACTCAATACTGCCTTCTGTCCTATGTGTTCTTTTGTTAGGGTCTCATGTATGTAAAATTTTCAAATTATTCTTTGAAATTTATGTATTAGCAACATTAATGAAATTACACTGTTATATTTTTGATGCTCTGTACTACTAATCTTCATGTAAAAATAAATAATTACTTTCCTGTAAGTCGAACTTTACAAAACTGCATGCATTCATTTCTAGGATGTCAATTATTTTTGACAAAATGTTACAATTAGAGTCCATGCAAGAGACTTGAGATCCAATGCAGAACCAATCCAACATGCAAGTGTCCAGTTGAATTATTTGCCAACACAAATACAACAAAACCTCCAAGGGGTCAACATGCAACTTTATGCGTAGAAAATAATGAGTTGTCCTTCGCAATTACTATGCCTTGAAAAACAGTCAAATGGAAAGTACCTTAGCTACAAAAAATCCATCCATGTTATTGACATGAGGATAAAACCTTCTTGTTTTTCTAAAGAAGTATGAAACCGATGCTCCCGGTACCGGATGAATCTGAAATGTATACAGAAGAAACATGAGAGAACAACCAAACATTCATTGGCTCATAAAAAGTAAGATTGCCATACCCTGGACGCCCAAAAATCCAACCCACAAGGCACAAGCTTTACATTTCTCTTTTAAGTGCATAATCAATTACTGCCTCGTTCTGCAAGAGTAGGGTTATTCAGAAATGCATGTGGAATCAGCTTTGACCAAACAGGAAAACTTTACATACCTCTGGGATCATTATCGAACAAGTTGAGTAAACAATGTAACCACCGGTTTTAGAGTTGGCATCAACCAAATCAATAGCAGCTAGCAGCAATTGCTGCAAAACAAGTCAATTTATTACTAAATAGTACAGTAATAAGCAGTGGATCAAAGATCTTATTGATTCTGACAACATCAGTTTATATTATCTCTCTAATGTGATGATCACAAAAAAACAATGCCCAAAACATATCATATTATATGCAAGCAGCGATGTGGATTTGGCACCGAGTAGGAGAGGATTACCGTTCCTTTTTTTAATATGTACTCTAGGTCAAGGTTCAAATAGATGGGCAATTTCCCTCAATTCTACTAAGTAGTTTCTGGTAATCTTGTCACCCCTCATTTGAATTTAAACTACTGATTTGTTCTCTTCTTTTTAGTTTGATTGTTTGCTCATCTTTTCTAAATGGAGTCTGCTTTCCTGTTCACCCCTCCTTGATACGCCTGTGCGGTGGACAGATTTTATACCAGTTAAAGAAAAGAAAGAAAAGAAATTTATACCAACATGCCCCTCGTGCTGTATTCAAATGTCAAATTTCCCTTCCAACCCTATAACTGTGTCAGTGGCAGAGCAAGGATATTTGGGAGTTGAGTGTTCCTTTTAAGGCTTCTTTTTAATCCAAGTCCAACATATAAGATAGCACATTTAACCATATACGGAGTATAAATTAATGGAGAAATGTTCAAACTAAACAAATTTCAGTAATTTACACAGCTCCTTCCCATGTGAACTTCAAATCAATTGCTTTATTCCTACTTCATTTTTTTTTTTTTTTTTTGAAAGGGGACTAACTCATTCATCAAAGAGCATGGTGATTACAATCTGCAGCCAACAGATGTTGAATTCACATGCTGCCACTCGCCCACCTGAATTCATCTGTGGCTTGCTTAGCTAGAACATGTGCTATACAATCCAGTCAACGAGAAAAAATTCACACCAATTAACAAAGTGACTAGTAATGTAACACCATAAGACTCTCCTAGGCCATTCAGAAAGATGGAATAACACACGCTAGTTTATGCTGCTGGGCAGTGGCCAGTGGCTAGTGGGTGCTACTCGCTACCCACCAGGGTTATTTGGCTCTATTTAGAGAACCAGGACTACAGAGGAGACAAAGCACAGAGCGAGAACGATAGAATGCAATCACGATAAAGTGGATTGAGTCACCGCGGGCAAAGGGAAGACTGGTGAGTCGTGAGTGAATTGCAAAGTTGGTGCCTTGTGCTCAAGTCGCGTTGTGGCATCAGGTTAAGTTAGAACTCAGAAGATGGAGAATATGACACCAAATGATATATAAATGACAAGAGTCAATTTTGTGAAATTACAGGCAGTATCACTTAAACAAGATTTCATAGAGTAAAAGAAATTAACCTTTTGGACAAAGGCACAATTCCTGATGTCTTCAATGTCCTTTTGATGTTTTGATCTGTAGATCCTTCCAAATGGTCTAAAAAATACAATGTTCAAGCAATACCAAGAGAAAGATAATAGTCAAGCACCTTATGTAAATTTGATTATACTAACCCCAGTTCCTGTGCAGGGAGCATCCAGCAATACTCTGTCAACCGAATTCATCCCGAGAACTTTGGGTAGCTGAAATAACAATTATGTGTCATGGAACAACATTTCTACCGGGAACATGATGTGCCCAAGCTTAAATGAGATGCTACAGAACTGATGAAATTGTAACTAGTAAGTTATCCTTCCCGTATAAACAGAAGTGATTAACAACAGATTATAACCTTGGTTCAAGGTCTGCCTATCTTGGTTACAGCACACTTGACAAAGTCCCAAACAGTACCAAGTAATCAGACTGCACTTTTTGGCCCAATCAATAACAACAGGAAGGCTTTAAGCACCAAAGGAAAGTAGGCATGTTATCTTCCTACCTCTTTACCATCATAGTTACAAACTATGGTATTTGTCACGCCCATGCGATGGATGTTTCCCAAAAAGTCCATGCAACCTTTTCTCATTGAACTCATTTGCATAGATGATTCCTGTATATGGTATATGAAGAAACCATCACCTTTATTTAATTTAATGATGATACACAACAAAAAAACAAATAGACAAATTACTCTATTAGATGGATCACAGTACTCAAGTCAATTTCAGTGAACTAACCGGTATTCTTCATAAGAGCGCCAATGTAATGTAGTCTTACCACCTGGAGCAGCACTGTAAACAAGAAAATAATCAATTCAACTAATTATCATTGTATATGACAGCATAGCCCTAATGAACAAATCAATTGAAGATTAACATCAAAATTCTGAAACAAGTAATAAGTATCTTAATACTGCAGCTTGAGAAGGACCAAAGTTACATTGGTAATTCTAATATTATAACAGAAATTAACTCTTGCCCAAGAAAAGGAAAACAACTTACGCCATATCAACAATTCGCTCCTTCTCCTGTGGAGCAAGTGCCATCACTGGCAAGAAAGAACTTGCACCTTGTTTCTGTAAGACCATATTATTAGTCAAAATAATGGACAGAAAACAAAATGGTTCAACATAATGAAAAGGTAGTGAGATAGGATACCATGTAATGTCCAGCCATATATTCAGTAGTAGCACCAGCTGAAATGGTGGAGTCATAGACAACTAATCCTACCTGCCATTTTCAACAAAGAGGGAGGGGTAAGTTTGCAGTGGTTCACCATGTATGAGAAACAATAATTCAAGCATACCTTTGACCATTTGCCTATCGGGTCCAAATTAAATCCTCTTGGTATAAGAGCAGCAGCAAGATCCCTCCTCCGGGTCTGCAAAGTTCAAAATTCACCAATAACTTAAATGCAATAACACAAAGCCTTTGGATAATCTGCCAACGTAACTAAACAAGGTAAATGAAGTTATTGAGAAGAGTAGAGCCTAAGCAGATATGAAGCAAACTGGCAACAAAAAGTAAAACAAGTAACTGTGTGGTACTGGTACCACTCACACTTCCAGATTGACCACGGCCAGTATACCTTTAGTGTATTCGTCCGTCCGCAGCACTCAGGCGGTCTTTTCTCGAAGGCTTCCAGTAACTCAACAAGCTCAACAGCTGGGAACATCTGCTCAGTTACAGCATGAAGTATGTTATCTACTAGAACAGGATAAACCATGCTCAATTTCTGAGCAAGCATGTCAAATACAGAAATTGAACTCAATCGGAAAATCTTTCTGTCTCAGTTATTATAAAATGGAGTGACAACTATATCCAACA
Organism: Hyparrhenia diplandra; assembly: GCA_015847255.1. Lineage (NCBI taxonomy): Eukaryota > Viridiplantae > Streptophyta > Magnoliopsida > Poales > Poaceae > Hyparrhenia > Hyparrhenia diplandra. The sequence goes on along the minus strand of JADLZK010011454.1, from coordinate 26,998 downwards.
GTTGGTGCATAAAATGAACAACTGACCTCAATTAATGCTTCAACAAGAAAAATCATTATATCCATAGTATGACATGATGTCAGTTTTCAGTTGATTGATATAATCTTTTTTCGTGGAACATCTTTCTGCCTCAGCTTGCTGAAGTTTGAGAGCACTCGAACAACTAGATAAGAAAACCAGTATCGGTATGTACAAAAACAGTCAGAAAGGTAAACAGATTGCTTTCCATGAAGATTACAAGATATCTGCTCAATGCTCATAATACAATAGCACAATATAACCTGGACTTTACAAATCCAATTGGGAGAGGGTGGTAATAAATGGTAGAAAGCCATGAAATATGGTAAATACGTACTTTCTGATATCCTCCTTTTGAGATTTGGTAGGTTAGGTGGTCTGTGTGACTCTTCCTCCAGCTCCTGCGGCAAGTTATGCAGTGGAATAAGTCATCAAGGCAACTAACACTGAACAGAGAGATAATAAGAACCTAAGGCAGACAAGTAACCTCCGCCGTGGGTAATCTGAACTCATCAGATTCTGATCTTATGTTGATTTGAAGCTCGTCCTCTGCATCTTCTTCTGCCTTGAGTTTCTGCTCATCAATTGCTCGTGACCTTGCCTCGAGGTCATCAGACTCGTCTGACTCCAGTCCGAGTCACCTTCTGCAAACCCAGCACAATGCAATCAGCAGAGATAAGCAAGGTGCAAATTCCAGCACCAGATACACTTGAAAAAACAAAATCGTATGTCGATGCCAGCTCACATGAATGAATCCTAGTACAAAATAATATTACACTTGAAAAAAAAAAAATCGTATGTAGATGCCAGCTCAAATGAATGAATTCTAGTACGAAATAATGGCTTGGGGAAACCGGAAAACTTAAACTGCTGGAGCCATTGAGCCAATTCAAGTCAATAATACATATCGAGTAGCCTAATGATCAGAGCAAATTACCGCTTCCTTCGTCGCTACCAGCGAGGAAGTCGTCCGCAAGAGGGTCATCATCGCTTTCATCACCTTCCTCATCATCATCATCACCTTCCTCCTCATCATCATCCTCTTCCACATCGTCGCCGCTGCTCGAGCCTCCGTCGTCCGAGCCCGAGGGCTCGTCAGCCTCATCGTCCGACCCAGAGAGCTCCTCGGCGTCCGAATCAGAGGGAACGTCGAGGTCTGAGTCCTCCTGGACCTGCTGCTGCAGCGGCAGCTCCGAGTCAGAATCGTCCGAGGACTCGAGAAGCTTCTGCTTCTTGGGCGCTCTCTTCGCCGCCTTCTGTAGGGGCACACCCTTGCTCCCGTTCTTCGCCGTGGGAGCCGGCGGCGTCCCCTTCGCCCCTTTCTTCGCCATAGAGACCGTCCTGGCGTCGCTCCCGCGGCCCTTCGCCCCTTTCTTCGCCATAGAGACCGCCCTGGCGTCGCTCCCGCGGCTGCAGGCGCGGCTGGTTCTCCCCGAGCGCGCACGGGCGAGCGAGCTGCCGCCGCCGTAAGGAGAGCCCGTCCCGGCCGCTGGTGCCGCGACGCTGAGCGCTACCGAGAACGGGAGGAAGAGAGGAAGGGGAAATTGCTAGGGTTTTTGGGAGCTATGGGTTTTAACCAGATGATACCAGTGTATGCCGTCCGATCAGATCGGACGGCCACTAGCGCGCCGTGCAGCCAAACGGGCCAGCGGTGGGGAGTGGACCGGCCGGCTTTGTCGGCCCAGGCAGCAAACAAGGCGCGCCGGGAGGCAAAAAAAGAACGGCCCAGGGGTGTAAAAACAGCCCGCCTCAGAATTTATCTTTTTAAGGAATTTCTTTTTTTCTGCTTTTTTTTAATCTGCTGGGCTGCATATCGTGGGCCAAATTACCTTAAGGGCCGAATTAAAATATGTTTTGGGCTTTATTATTTTCAGCATAATAGTTTTTTTTTGTCTTCCAGTTGCTGTTATTAATTTTATTTAAGCCCAAATCAATACACTTTTCGCTGTGTAACTAAAATAAAAAAAAAACCATAATTAAGTTGGAACCAATGGGAAAACTTGGTTAGTGAATTTTACATAGCTCTAATTAAATCGGAACCAATGTAAAACAAGACAGTTGTTCCTAAATCACTTGTTAATTCAGATTTCAAACTATCAAAAAGTTATGTTGGAATGCCCCAAAAATTCTGTGAATTTATATTTTTTTGCGATTAATTAGCATGGGCTAATGAACTCGTTCGTGGAGCTCTGCCTTTCAGTTAGCCGTTATGACTTTTGAGTACTTGTTCAACAGCTGCATGATTTTGACTGTAGGTGATGCTTGACGTCATGGAACAATGACTTGGGTGCTCTCATCCTATTTGCTACTAACACATTAGACAATCCTTATAAGGCTTAAAAGGTTTGGCTTCTATGTACAAAATGGATTGGGTCACCGATAGATTACAACAAACCGAAATTAACTGAACCCAGGTCGATCTTTGCGTTAAGTGACCTAGATACAGCTTCCCCAACCTGGCAACCTACACAGTATCCTCTTGCTCTGAATCCGCATCATCACTGTCTGCAGCGACCTTAGGTCTCCCCATGAAGGAGTTCTGTCTCGACGGCGCTTTCTTGCCGCTGGTGACCGTGTCTTTCTTCAGACCCAGGTAGGTGTAGAAGGACATGCCGCCAAGTGCGACGACGGCTCCGCAGACGCTGGTGATCCCAGGGTCGGAGCCGAAGATCAGGTAGCCGGAGAGCATGATGACGATGGTTTTGAATTGGCCCAGCACAACATGAGACAAAGCTGACGTCGCACTGAAAGCAATACACAACGAATTATTAGTCACATGATTTTGATTCATCAATTTTCATTTCTTATGATGCAAAAAGGTTGCAAGCTAATTACTCAGACTGTGAATTTGTGGGGGCATATTTTTTCCATGCGGTTGCCAATTAGCGGACACTGGAAAAAATCTTCCTGAAAGTTTACTTTTGCAGGTTGTTGGTTTCAGTTTTATTAAGAAAGAAAAGTGTGTTGTACTGGTTCTTTTTTCTTTCACAAATAATGTGCTTCTTTTGTAAAAACCAAAACACTTCAATGCAAATTTACCAATACAAAGCTAGAATCAAAACTAGATTCCTTTTTGGTTGAAGTATGAATGAAGAAAATAAAAATGCAAGATTGGAGATCTTATCAAGTCCTTTTCATGAGATACTATCCAACCAAGGTACCAAAACTGGTAGGTACATTTTGCTTAGAGCAAACAAGAAGCCTTGCCCACTGCTATGTCGTTTTTGTTGTGCATCAGCAATTACATTTCGTAAGGTAATGACTAGTCAAAGCTTGGATAGGGAAATGGCAATTTGAATGAAATAAGCAATGATGTATCTCACCCGAGTGCCAAAGCACCAGACCACTGAAGAAGGAAACCAAATAATGCAGAAATGATAATAGCGCAGCTGTTTCTGAAGTTCCAATTGAACAATAACAAGCCAGGGGGATCCAGCAAAGGCATCAATGTCAATAAGAAGAATATCGTAATTGGAGTAGTCTTCCACATCAGCCTGGTTTAACAATGGATAATCTGAGTTTATTGAGGGAATAAAGTTATGAATAACCTGAATCAATCAAAGAAAGAAAAAAAAACAGAACATACGCAAGGGCGGTCCAGTTTCCATTCTGTTGCAAACTTGACCAGAGGATTTTGTTCACGGCACTAGGAACAATCCATGCTAATGCGACACAAGCACCGAAAAAGTTGAACTCCAAATCGGTAACAGTCGCTACAGCAACTCCAAATGACACAACTGCCAGTGTGACAGCCTGTAATGTCAAAATGAAATTTCAAAAAAAACATAGTTAGTGACCCCACAAAGTAATACACCATACAGATGGTGTGAGGGGTAATCTGGTAGAGGGACAAAAAGCATGTACACTTCCATATTTTTTTTTGGCTTATTACTTATTTCATAGTTGAATTATTTCCAGAATCATGTTATAAACTTATAATAGTTGGCCTCAAAGCAGTAAAACATTGTGGAAATACATTTTGTTGCAGCAAGCCTACCTTTTGAGAGGAGACTTTCTTCTGGAAAAGCATGAATTCTGCTACAACAATTGTTGGGGTTACAGCAATCTTAGCCATTTGATAGAAACCTACACTGAATAGCAAAAATACTGAGAATATATGAAGGCAATACTACAAAATTTATGTAGGCACACAACACTTAACTTTCAAACGGAATCTGGTTTACCTGTTATGTTTCAAACTCACGTTGGCTAGCCCAGTGGACAGGGACATTACAGCACCCAAAGCAAATATAGATGAGAAAGGAGTGGATTTTGATGGAGGGGCAACTGGTAACAAGGATAATGTCTTAAGGGTTGCCATTAGAACAAATGCAACTGCGTAATGAATTAATGAGAGTGCAATTGGGAACTTAAATCCAACACTCCCCATCACCTGCAAGACAATAGATCACACATAAAAATACTTGAAACTCTAACAAAGGGACACATAGGTACAATGATTAGCCGTAGGTTATCGTGTAGAAGTCATACCATTTTATTTGCCATGATAATGCCAACAGCAACAGCAAAATTGAATGTCAGTGCAACACTTGGTCCACAGAATCGCTGCTGCTGGCGCTTAGCACCTTCTGAACTATGCATTTCATTGTACAAGGAGCTTCGCAACTCCTCCAGTGCCCGACCTGGTAAGTTCAACAGCACGTAGGCAGAACTCAATTTTCTTGAATATTACTTATCAGCTAACACATGTGAGAGAACTTTCCATCCTCCTTGCTTAGTCATCATACTTTGTATGTAAAAAGAAGCTCATGATTAAACATTCTCCAACCAATTCGCCTTACAACATTTATCCTTTCCTTAACAATTCAATCATACATTCACCAGCAACCATAAGCATTTTCAACTAATGTTTTACTTACACAGTATTAGAAAAGAAGGAATTGAAAGAAAGAAAGAAAACAAAGTCTCGAAACAAATTGAAAACAAAAGCTATATATTTCTTTTGCATAGCATAGCAGGAACATTTAAAATGCAGGCCCAACATATACTAGTTTGAAACCTTGAATAGGTACAAGTTTAAAAGCATTTGAAAATACTTGTATTCGAATTATCCCAAACCATCACAAAACAAGCAATGAGGTCATAGTTGGGTCACCAGGTGTGCCATGTGTGTGTACGCCACATTCAAAAGTCACATGCCAAACAGAACACTCATATTGATTATAATATATTCTCTTTGGTCTGTCCTTCCTCTCAGGAAACCATTCATCGTGTTGCGGACTTTAGGGCAGTAACAGCAGGGCACTGATTAGTGAACAGGTAACAGCAGAAGTTGGAATCAGCAATGGACAGACTAAGAGATGTGAATCAGCTATAACACGTCCTAGTTTTGTCCTGCTAGAAGAAAATCGGTTCCCAAGGACAGAATCAGGACCATGCTGGAGATGTGGCAAGATAGGAGGATCAGAAATTCACAACTATGCGAGATGTAAGATGGGGATCACAAAATCTTCTTCCCTACCTGTAAACAAACAAAGATGCTGAAAACAGGCAGCAACCAACCATATATGATGTGCACGAACCCGGCGTTGGATAAGATCCAAGGATCCAAACAGAACGTGTCAAGCAACAACTTTGCCGTTCGCGGGAAAAGCGAATGCCTTTCATGCCATTTTTTCTCCGCACCACAAGTCCAGAATCCTTCGAGAGGCCGCAACAGCTACGAGGAGCCTGGCCAGTAGCTATGGTGGGGGTGGTAACTGCAAACGCAAAAAAAGGTGGGTGCAGTTTTCACACGGCGGCATTTTGATTTTGTCCACCGAAAAATCGCACCAAACTGACCTAAAAGATCTCTTCAAACGCCGAGAAAAAGGATCAGGAAACCGAATTGGTACCCACGCCACGACACGAACACCAACCGCGCAGAGGAAGAGCTCAACCCCAGCAAAGGATTTTTTTTTTTTTTTTTTGAAAGAAAATGTTGACGAACAAGAGGAACAAACAAACACTGAAACGGGAAGGGTGATGGACGGGATGCGAACCCGTCTCGCCGGCGTCGCTGTCCTTGCGCTTGATGAATCTCCTGCCGCCGCCGGCGAGCACGGCCTCCCAGACGCCCATCGCCGTCACGGCCACCAGCTCCGACGCGTCGGCGCGCCACCACGGCATCTTCGTCATCTCGCTAGCCACCGCCCCTCGGTCGCGCGCGGCAACCGGCAGCTAGGGAGAGAAGCAGGAGGGGGATCGATCGGAACCAGACGTGCAACAGCGGCACCACCACCGTGAAAACACAAGCAGGAGCGGAGAGGCCGGCCAGGACGGGTGGTGCCTGCGCTTTGCGGCGCGGGCGGGCGGGTGGTGGTACGTGCCGTGCCGGCCTATTTTAAGCGCGCGCCCTGCCTCGTTTTAGCCGGCCCGCGGGCCAGTGATGGCGACGACGGGCGGGGCGCGCGGTGAGTGCCAATCAAGCTGGCGCTCGCGATTTGGTTCCGGGCAAATACATTCCCGTATCATAGTTAATCACCAAAAAAAAAAAAAAGTACATCAGGAAAATCAAAACTTTTTCTTGTTTCGAGCTTATTTTCTCACAGAAAAAATCAGTTGAAATCAGCCAAACCAATGACGGCATGTTGTTTCTGTTAGTAATATAAACTTGATTATCAAAAAAAAAAAAAATGGAGAGCATGCACGTACCGATCTCACCAAAAAAAAACTGGGTAGGTTGGGTGCACGTAGTACGCATTCAGTGGGGCGTACCCTGGCCGGAGAAAAGGGAAAGGCATCTCGAACCTTTTCGAACCCATGATCATAATTCAGACGTCGTGCACGAAAACTCAGTCGGCCTGTAGCTCTGTCGTAACTGGCATTTAGTGTGGTCGTAAATCGTACGTAGCATATAGTAGGAGTGTAGTAGACCTGAAGTATGATGAATTGGGACTGCGTATATGCCTCGAGATCGCGGATGGCTTTCGTAAACCGTGACGGCGAGTAGTTTCTATCTACGACTACAAGGAGAGTAGATAGATGAGCTTATGAGGTCCCCGCGTACCTGGCTTTTCCATGTGGATGTGGACATTCAGGAGAGGAGCATCACTGACCGCCTCATGGCCCGGAATGCACGCTGAGACGGTTTTTATTTGTGTTTATATGGATTGATTATTGAATGCTCGTGTAAACATTCAGGATCATCGCCAAGGGATTTGGACTCAGATTCGGTGACATTCTATAAGATGTCAACCCGTGATTCCTTCATCCGGAGCCATCCAAACTCAATCCGATGGCTACTATCCGAAAGACATCACGTGGTCTTCGCCTGGGCTCATCCGGGTGACACATGCAAGAAACACCACGGGGGAGAAGGCGGGATACGTTGGCCATCGGATTGAGTTTGGATGGGTCGGATGGAAGGAATGTCGACATGCTATAGAATGTCACCGAATCTGAGTCCAAGGGATTTGCGATGGGGCATTCAGATTACCGAATCATCGAACTGATCGAACTTATCGGTTCGGGCACTTCGACTCATCGGTAAATTCGGTTTCACGGAAAAACAGTCCGATAAATTCCTTTGAAAAGCCAAGCTACCAGAAATTCAGTTTTGGTACTTTCGGTTTGGTTCTGGTATCTACCGAAATTACTGAATTGATCAATCAAAAGCCAATTTTGACATTATTTCATAGAGAATTATAGTGGCAAATACATATATATTAAAGTCCACGAGATTACAAGAGTAGAATACCACAAATATCTAATCTATAATCTATATCTATGTATCTGCACATATATATAAAAGTCCACAAGACATAAGAGTAGAATACCACAAATGTATAGTCTATATCTATATATATATAAAGCAAAACTCCACTAGCTATTTCTCTTTCCATGCAAAGTATCCACATCAACATCCATTAGAATATTTCACTATCCCTCCATGCAATGTGTGTCCACATCAGCATCCACTACCACGTGTCATGAAGTCTTTCATTCAAAGTATTTACATTAACAAACCACATCCTTTACTAACATAAATTTAATTGTTTAAATTAGAATGCTAAAAGTCATCCAGTAACATGTATTACATTAATTATCAATAGTATACATATACATTTATTAATTCTTATTAGTTAACATTCGACATATTTATATTCCTTCTACGTACTCATTGGCAACACGTGGGAATCCAAATAGTATAATAAATTGTCTATAATAGTACAATCAATAACAACACTCAAACTCAAAACATTTCGGTAAGTCGAGGTAAACAACTGAATATACCTCGGTAAATTCGGTTGCTGGGAATTGGGAACGGGACAAAATACAGAGAATTTTGATTTCGTTAGGGTTTTTTGAGCAAAAACCACTGCTTTATTCACATAGCATGGTTTACTGAATTACAAATGCCGAAAAGGCGGGCGACGAGAACCGGAACATGCCTGCCCGTCTCACTCAAGATCAAACTTCTAGCTATTACATGAGCATCCACATTGGTGCTCCTTTTTTTTCATGAACAAAATTGACGCTAAAAAATCTAGGGATCTAGCTTTTAATTCTCTAACTATCTAGCCATACACGGACCCATCCCCTGCACTACTAACAGACTACTCCCCATGTTCCCGTTCTTTTTGCCGCTTTGATTTGCGTGCCTCCACTCATTCCCGTTTCCCGAGCGACAAAGTCCGGCAATTATTATATATTAAAATAGTATTAATATTTATATTTGGGATTGCGGCCCATGTTTTTTAGGTTCTCGTTATTTTTCGTGCCTAGGGTGACTGCGGCTAGGACGCCGGATTGCGGCCTATGTCTAGTCTGCCCGATCAGGGATTGCCGGCCCGTAAACAGTTGTCTTTCTGCATCACTCAGTCCTGGAGCGCAGCGGGCACGTTAACCTGTTTACCTTCTAGCCCAGCACTATCAGTAATCACGATGCATATGTAAGCGCGCAAGGAAGGAGCATAAATCGTATCTCAGAAGATGAGTAAGAAAGAAGGTTATTCTGGCACAAAATATTGTAGTTACAGAGGTTCAGTGTCCAGATACGTGTGATCCTCCTGCTCATCCCCAATGCTACATGCGACCTAACAAAAACAAAAGGGATAGTCACAGAGGTTTATGACGGCTACTTCTTTTTACCAATGTTGCATCCATCTACAAACATACACACGACCGAAGAACAATCTCCTGACATGAGAAGATTGTGCTTCACAAATAATATTACAGAACGAAAGCTGAGAGGTATAAGCGTATCCTGTTAGGCTGTTACCCAGACTGTACAATCTGGCAGCTCACTGCCGAACACCTTAGCCGCCACAGGGTCTGGAGGACGAGCGCCAATTGCATCTGTTCGACGCACAGACGGCAAAGCTCCATCCAAATCACTCATCTGCAGAGCAGCTGAAGAATGAATATGTATGTTCCATCCTCGCCACAAGTAGTCCGGCAAGTCTGCATTTTTTTGTCTTTTTCATTCATCCCAACACTTGTATCTCTTCTTAACCTTTTCTTTCCCCGCAGGCTCTGATGCATGCAATTGTTGTGCTCTCAGTGATCTTGCCCGTAGCACAACCTACAACAGGTGAGCTGTTGGAGATTGCTAGGCTGACACTGGACGATAACAACCGTCACATTCAAGGCTCAGTAGCTTCTAGTTTGGCTTAGTGGATCATAGTCATATGCTTCACCAGCCTTAATAAACCGTCCCTTGACCCTCTTCCTCACATCTGCCCTAGCCTTGCGAGATTCATATCTTATCTTCTTGTCAAACCTGTAGATCAAATTCATGAAAAGAAAGATCAGTTAGCAACTTTTGCAAGGAAATACAAAACTGAAACGAGAAACAAGTGACCCAGAAGGTGGGAGACATTTTCTTAAAAAGATAGGCACGATAATGTTAAGTGCAGAAATAACCACAATTAGACATTTAGACGTGCTTACTTTCTTCTCTTCTTCTTCTCCTTGTATCGTGTGAGAGCGCTGTCTCTGCTGCCCCCAGCAACTGAGCCTTCAGGACCAGGAGAATGCCAGGGTGGCTCTCCCATGAGGAGCATTGGTGACACCCCACAATCTTGGTGATCTCCAGCGCTGCTCTCACCAGTCAAACCAGATAAGGAATGGGATATACTAGATCTGACTTGCCTAACAGGAATACAGAGGCTGGAATCAGCCCTTGCCCCTGGGTTTGACATCACACAATCAGCTGAAACCACATTGCTACATTCTAGCTGCATAGTTTTGGGCCGCTGAAAACATAAAAAAAAATGTCCCAAAAAAAAATTAGTAAAGCAACAACACTTGACCTTTTTGTGTATAATTGCATTAACTGACACTGAGTTTAAAAACAGAGTATTAAATGGATGAAAATAAACTTAATACTTTAAATGACAAAATGTCCTGAACGCAGACTTGAATGTGAAATTAACAACACCATAAATGACCTTTTTGTAAAAAATTGCATTAACCCTGACACTGAGTTAAAAAAAACAGAGTATTAAATGGATTTTTTTAGAAATTAAACTTAAAAATTTAAATGAAAAAATGTCCTGATCCAGATGTGATATGTGAAATTAACAGAAACCATAAAAAAACAGACTTGTTTGAAATGCCATATTTTCATAGCAATTCTTTGCCAAATTGCCACCTTCTTGACTATGTTGATGTCCTAAATGTCACATATTTAGAGTCACAGAGAGTATACAAGAAAAGTACATACCTCGTTAGAATCAAAAGGTAGTGTTTCCTTCATTTCAAAGTAACTGTCAATTCCAGCATCATCAAAGAGTTCCTCTGTTCGAATGTGAGAGGTACCAAATAGCTCTTCGTAATTCTCGAATGTCAGGTCAGCATCATCCACACATAAGTCTTCATACATGCCATCATGGAACTTATCATCATCTTTGGCATAAGGTACCTAAAACATGTAACCAGCATTTGATAAGAACATAGCGATAACAGATCATATTTTTTTTAAAAAATAAGGCACTGATGATAAGCAAGATCTGAAATTCTGAACCGATGCAACTTGCAACTGTCCACTGATGTAAATCTATCTAATAACTTGTTACAGAAATGGATTTTTCATTGTAAAGAGAAGCTACTACAGCACTGACAGCCCAGCAGGAAAAAAAAAAAAAAAGAGTCAGACAGTGTTAAATAGAGACAAATGGTCATCACTAAGGAATAATTTCTGTGTACTATTTTCCTGAAGATAAACAGTAAATGAATTGTGCTGCTGCAAGACTGAAACAGTAACCAAGCTACATGACTATTATTGTGCTATATTCATATGAGAACATTCTTTATTTTATATGTTTATAAGTAACTTGCATGACATAAGCAACAAGTCTTTTGGCATGCAAAAACAAAGCACAATGTTCAGAAACATTCTTGGAGGAAAATATGAAAGGCACATAGCACCTTAGGCGTCACTGAAGCTGGTCCAGCAGGTTGATCTGTGGCTACAGGCAGAACATTAAACCCATCTCTGGAAGAAGAACCTATCAAAGGTTTAAGCTTGTCAGCTGAAGGTGGATCGCTCATGAGTGTTGTGTTGGCTATTTCCAACAATCTTTTATCATCTGAAGTATCATGATGATTAGTCACATCACTGTCATCGATTGTCATCATGCTTAATCCATCTTCACAGCTGGGCTCAGCAGCTACATTCGGGATATCCATAATAAATGACCAGATTCTCGAAAGCTCTGCTGATGATGGGCACCCTGAGTAACAGTTTATGGCCTGCCTTTTATGCCCAGAAGCCCCTGATGCTGCATCATGCCCATTCCAATCACAGTTTTGGCAAAGTGATGCGTTATCCTCAAGACATCGGACTGATGCAGGCTGTGAACCACAACGATCGCAAAGAAGGGTCCTTGTATGACGCCGAGACAGCGCATTAGCTGAATGAACATTACGGTCGCATGATAGGCACAAAGATGCCGCATCTGATCTGCAGTAGATCATTGACCTTTGCTTCCCACAGAAATCACAGAGAGAAGCCATGATCCTGGACAGTATTTTGAGAGAATTCCACTCGCTCTTCAGTGCTTACCACCAAACCCACCTTCCGGTGCCCTGTTCAGCAGCTGAATCCAGTGGAATCCTATGTGATACTGGCACATAGAAAGTAAACAGTCAGTAACAATATAACAAAACCTATAGTTATTTCTCACTATTTTGCAAAGAGACAAAATTTGGGTATTGAGAAAAACTTGGCAATTTTTCCCCAGCCCATGCAAACAGACACCTGTTCCGTTCCACATCAACAAAAATATGCATCTACTTACATCCTGCCCCGAGCTAGTGACAATCTTAGGATAACGCAGAACAGAACAATTCCTTGATTTAGCTACATAGGACGCTTCCCCTCACAGAAAACTTGAGATTTAGATATTCTTCCTAGATCTGCCGAGAAGGACGACAAATATAACTACTAGAAGTTTCAAAATAGCAGACATGTATGTATGGGGACTTCCACCCAGAACAAACTGTATTTTCCCCCCGAATAAACAGAACAAACTGTAATTTGAGACTATGCTATTGTGCAAGCATATAATCTCTGTAAAGCATAAGTGCGGAGGTAAGCAGAGTAAATTCAAAAGACCTTCAAATAGAGTGACCATAATGCGTTTGGTACCACCAAAAGATAGAGCAAATAGTCAAGTTGGAGACAAATCAAACGCTTATTGCGATTGGCATCAATGCTTTGAAAAGTCAAAGAGTCCTCTCATGCCAGCTTAGCTGCATATCAGCACATTGGCGTGAGGGACAAAATGGATGAAGTGCAACCAAACTTTAGCGACCTCTAGTGCAAACGGCTCTCTAGTTATCATTTTAAGTGGCATGTTCATATTTTTGGCATATCCAATGGACACTTTCCATGCACATGGCCAGTAAGCGTGTACTAGCACAGCATAAGTTGACACTTGCCAAACTTCCGTTAGAATAACTACAGGTGTTAAGCACCACTAATCCTCACTTTTTTTTTCCTCTGTCTGTTCGCTCATGCACCTATGCTGGAAGCCAACAGACTTTCCGCGCTACTCAATAAACATGGCAAAATTTTGCTAAAAAAAAAAAAAACAACCTAATTCAAGCTGCAAAACGATCTCCTTTCGACGCCAATGAATAGCTGCGGCTAAGAACAGAAAAAAAACCACGTGCAAGCAAAGCGCGAATATACGATCACTATTCATGCGTAGGCAAAAAAAAAAACTTTTTTCAAAAGAAAAGAAAAGATAAAAAAAACTTTCTAGATGAATTGGCTGCAGATACAAGCAAAGCCACGGGGTGCTCCGGTGATTAGATGGGGGTTAATCAAGTTTTGAGCAACTGAGTCCGCCTGCGCAAGGACAAAATCAAACAAACCAAGACCCCCACTCACGTACGCTCTACGCAACACGGAATAAAAACGTGAAGTGTCCGCAAAGAGGAAAGAAAAAAATAGAGTTCAGACTTGTCAGTCCAGCAGCGGGCTAAGCAAGCGGACTCGAAATCGAACACTCAATCCCCGATCGAAGAAGCCACACACTCCTCATCCAAATCCAAGCTACCGCTCGCAGGAACGGTACCGAATGTCCGAATCCAACCATACATAGAACGAACAGCTCTCCTATCAAAAAAAAAAAAAAAAAATTACTAACAGAGCTCGCGATGAAACAAACAACAACCAGAAAGAACACTCACCGTATCGCGTCGTCGCTTCTCCACGGAGCTCGGGATCCCAGATCCCACCCTCGCGGGCGCGGCCAAGCTACCGCTGGACGTGGATGGGTTGGGGGGAGAGATCGAGAAGCTTTCGCTGTTGCCGCGCGCGCCGGTAGAGAAAACAACAACCTCCTTGACAAGCGATGCGATACGAGAGGACTAGGAGGAGGTTTTGCCAGCACGTCGAGCAGGGATCGGGGCTCGGAGGGGATAAGCGAGGCGAGGTGGGAGCGGGAGGAGAATGGGATGGAACAGGTGGAGAATGGAGACCGGGGAGGGAGAAACGCGAGGGGAAAGGGAAGAGGATGAGGGCGGGCTGGAGCGGGGCCCACCCACCTCGTCGTCGCCTGCCTATGTGGTGCGGCCGTGCGGGACCCGCGGTGCCCTTTTTGCGCTTTTCACTTTTTCAGGGGCAGGGCCGTCATTTGCCCCGCGCGCCAAGGATAAGGGCCGCTCCCGCGGGCGCCACGTGCGCTGCGCTTTTCGCCAAGTGGCGGTGGGGGCCGTCGCCGCTGACAAGTCCTTCTGTGGTTGGTTGGCTCGCTCGTTGCTGCTGCCACGGCGGCCCGGCCGCCGACCGACTGGCGGCGCCGGCGCCGGCGGTGACCATGGATGGATGGACGGACGATCTGGGTTCTGGAATCTGGATACGCGCACAGGCACGCACAACGTGAAGAATCGAGCGCTGCCGTAGAAGATTCTTCACCTTTTTCCTTGCACTCGGCACGGCAGCTAATTTTGGAACAAGAATATTGGAGTAGCATCGCAGAGATGCTAAAACGGAGATGAGAACACTTACGCTGCAGCGGCAACGGTTCAGCAGGCACGCACGCACGCACCGTAGAAGATTCTTCCTTCCTATCCTATCCTGAAAACGAACTGTGGATGGATAGCGTGAGACTGCCCTTTCAGGTCTCGTCCCGTGTCTCGTCAGTCCCCACTCTACAATTCCGCTTACAAACCATATCCAGGAGGAATCAACACAACACGAACACAGAGAGGCCGGCCGCCCTGACCTTTTATACGGTTCGGGCCCCAGTGGCAAGCGGACGGACAGCGGAGCCTCGTGTCACGGCCAGCGACCAACCAAAGTGGATCGATCGTCGTTCAATCGGATTATCCGACGGTACCCAACCAAAGTCAATAGTACTGGACCAAGTAGTACCGTGCTACTGGGCGGCAGCGAGCGACTAGACTGACTGAGCGGACAGCGGATCAGATGATCGATCGTGCACGCCCTTTCGATCTCGTGAGACGCCGCGCACTCACGGACCACGGTGAGGCGGCAACGCACGAGTGTTGGTGTGAAACGAACGGCGAAACAATATGTGCGTGTGGCTAGTGGTGGCATGGCATGTGTGTGCCAGCCTCGTATGGACATGTTTGGCGACGAGACGGAAGACCAGTCAGTGTGTGTGTGCAGTGTGTATGGACAGCTACCGAACTCTGCGCTTTTTTCTACTCCGTACGTCCGTGTCTGCTCGTGTTTTGTGTTGAGACCAAGGCAGCAAGCGCAACACACGACATGCGAGCTCGCAGGTAGTATTTCTCCACACCGATTTGGTTCACTTCACTTCGCCAGGTCTTTTTTTTTTTGGCCAATCACTTCACCACCAAGTCTACTACTAGTACTCTTCTACCCCAAGCGACTCTGATTCCGGGACCGAGGTAGTAGGCTTTAATTCAAAAAGTCTAGTAGCTTCATCGCTCGTACAGTACTTACAGTACTCCTCTATCACCAGACGGGGCCGAACAAGTTCAGTGAAACCAGACGGGGCCGAACAAGTTCAGTGTATGGCGGCGTGGATGTCGTCGTGTCTTGTCGTGCGAGCCAGGACTCCGATTCAGTGGTGATTGGTTTTTAGTCCTTTTAAAAAAAAGTCCCTTTTAAAGTCCCCTAGCCAAAAGTCGGAAGAGAGGAAGCACTCCGATTTTTGTTTAGTCCCAATTAAAAAAATTTAGGGTATGAACCAAACACCCCTCAATTCCCGGGGGTAGAAAAAGGCACCAAGGCCACACTCGATAGGATCAGCAGCCCTGTGGTTTACGACGTGGACCCACTCGTTCGGATAACCCAACGAAGCTGCCACGGTGTTGTCAAAAAAAAAAAAAAAAAAAAAACCGAAGCTGGCACGGTGGCACTGCGTGCAGGGGGCAGGAAGACAGGGGGTGTGCCCGTACGTTTGGGAGAGCAACCATCAACGTGGAGATCGTTGTCGACGTTCGTGGACCAAGGATGGGAGTATATCGCCGTTGTATGTGTGCGAGCTCGTCGGCGGAAAACGTTAGTACACCGATTTCTAATTGTTGTTATTACAAGAAAGAGGACTAAAGAGAGCATTGAAAAAAGAGGACTAAAAAGGATTTTGATACTAGTGACCTTGCTGTATTGTCAAGTGAGCCTAAACAATTCAGCCGTTCTATAAACACTAATGAAATATAAACAATTCTACTCGACTTAAACAAATCCAATAGAAATGTCAGACTTTAATAAATATAAAAAGTTCCATTTAATCATTTACAAGGTAGTACTACTATATACTGATAAATATTATTAATATTTATTACTATTTGTGTATTTGAACTTTGTTTTACTGGTCATTGATTGAAGAGGGATAGATCAGAAATCAAGAAGAAGAAAAAATTAAAATAGAGAATAAGGGCTTGTTTGGTTCCCATGGAACTAGGGACTAGGGATTAATTTTTAGTCTCATTTAGTCCCTAAATTAACAAACATGAGGACTATATGGACTAATTTTTAGTCTCAATTAGTGCTTATTTCAATAGACTCTTAAAAGAGACCAGTGACTAATATTTAGTCTCATTTATTCCTGAACCTAGTCCCATGAACCAAACACGGAAAAAGTCCAGATTCCCTCCCCAACTATCACGAAAGTTCACTTTTCCTCCCTCAACGTCAAAACCGGACAAATCACATCCCTCAACTTTTCAAACCATGCAAATTACCTCCCTCGAGTGGTTTTGAGGGCGCTTGCTACAAACAATAACAAGGTTTGCCTTTTTCTTTTTAAAAAAAAATCCGGTTGAATCTTTAAAAAATATAGTAAATCACAAAAAAATCATAAAATAGAAAATTCAAGTTTGTTAGACTCCACATGAGTAGATCTACACATTGAATATATAATATGGTATGCTTTACTCCAAAAAAATAATTATAGAAGTTGTAGCTACGAATTATTTTAATAAATTATACAAAAGAATAGATCTAAAGCTACAATAAAAATTTTGTACTGAAACATATCATATTATATATTCACTTGTGTAGACATGCGGATGTGGAGTATAAAAATAGATTTTCTATTTTATTATTTTTTTGTGATTTACTTTGATTTTTTTAAAGATTTCAGCCAAATAAATAAAAAAAAAAAAAAAAAAAAAAACTTTGTACTAAATAATATCATATTATATATTCAATGTGTAGATCTAATCACGTGGAGTCTAACAAAATTGGATTTTTCATTTTATGATTTTTACGTGATTTACTATGATTTTTCAAAGATTGAATCAGAATTTTTTAAAAAGGAAAAGGCAAACCGTTGTTACTGTAGCAAATACCGCCTCCAAGACCGCTCGAGGGGGTGATTTGTCCGATTTTGGCGTTGAGGGAAGAAAAAGTGAACTTTCGTGATAGTTGGGGAGGGAATTGATACTTTTTCCACCGAACACGCGCTGAGAGAAGAAATTTCCAAAGAACTGTGAGAAAAGGAACCGGCCCACAAGAAGGCCCGGCAGGTGCGGTCTTGCTGCGCCCAACAATCCGGACTGGGCCGGGCCGGCCGTTGCTGCATTCCCCATCCACCGCACAGGCGCCCAGCAACCCCTTCCGTCTTCTTCCTCCGCGTGCGTTGTTGTGTGAGCCTCCACTCTCGCTCTCTGACGACTGGCGAGCCGCCGCCGCCCTAAGCCAGGTGCAGAGGATTGTTCTCTACGCCGGCGACGAGCATACCAGGTACTGCCACCCCACCTCCCCATTCCCTTTGCGCTGTGCGAAGCTGAGCACGAAACCCTAACCAAAAGCCATTTTAGCTATTCCTCCCTGCCGCTTCCCCTCCCCTTCTCCCATGCGCCCCCCTTGCAGATCTCTTTCCACTCTATGCGTATCGAGAGCTGTTGTGGCCTCCTGCTGCCCCTCTCACATCACTAATTCTGCAGTTGGCCGGTGAGGAAGCTGCCACGGCCATGGGAGCCGATGGTGCGGAGATGGGAGTTTGGCCTTCCCCAAACCCTGCTGGTCCTCCTCTGCTCTTCCTCTTTCTTCTCCCTCGCCTCCTCTTTTTTTTTCTCAAAATAATTGGGTATTCCTGGGAATACCTATGCATCCGGCTGGATCCGCCCATGGCCCTGTCATACACTTTTGATGTGCATATGTGATGAATTTAAATATGAATGATGTAACCTTTGATAAGCAGAACTTCTTACGTGCTTATTTGTGGTAGGAGCCTTGACAAGTTTCCCAATGGATCGAGTACCGAATGGAAGGGTCAAGGTTTCTGCCAATAGAGACCGAATAGTTGTGCTCTCAGATTCTGACTCTGACTCTGACTCTGAAGGTAACAGCATATTCAGTTCTAATGATAATCATAAGGATCATTTATTTTTGGGTCTTAGTCATTTCTTCTCAAAATGCATGTCAGCTTTTCTTGGCAGGCTTCATACACCTGATATATTACTGGAGGAAAATTGTTGGCACATGAATAGATACCATTTTTAACTGTCATTTTTTTTCTAATTGCATTGTACACTTTCACTGTCTAGTCACCAACACCATAAGTGTGAACAATGATATCACTTTGATTGCAAAGTCTACTATAAACTACTTTGGAATCATGATTGACAGGTGCATTGTGTGCATATCAGCTTCCAGGTGGTAATAATTGAACCATAGTCACAGGGTTCGGGGTCGAAGCCGCGAACCATGTACCAGGTTCGCCGACCCAAATCTAGGTATGGGGGGGGGATGGGCTGGCGCCCCCATTCTTGGCTGGGTAGCGCACCCATTCAGCACGAGTTCAAGGTGAGGGTAGGCGGTGCTCTAGGCAGCGGCATGTTAGCGACAAAGGCACACAGATCCACCTAAGGCAGGGATGCATGGAGGCGACGTGGATGTTGGGAGGCAGTGCAGGAGGAAGGGATGCCGGGAAGAGGACGCCGGTGGGGAGTAGCGGCGGCCCGTGGGCGCGTGCTTGTGCCGGTGGATATCGCCGGTGGGGAAAGGAGGAGCGGCGGGCGGCGTTGGGCACGACTCGATGAGAGAGAGACACGGGAGAGGCAGAGAGCAGCCAACGGCGGCGTCTGATATGTGGCCAGGAGAGGAGCAGACCGAGCAAGGGATAAGGTTCCTGGGACTTGGGCTTTGGGCTGATATGGGCCTTTCTCTTTTTTGTTTTTTTGTTTCCTAATGACACTATACAGGTTATGTGATGCAATTAGTGTCGTATGTAGCACGATATTTCCATCCGTAAAACATTCCTATGCGATTTGTTTCCTAACGTGTACAGTCTTCAAAAAAAGGAAAAGATAATTGGTTCCGCGACCCTTGTCTCCAAACTTCGTGCCGGGGTCATCGACCCAAAACCTTTGGGGTTCATGTACCAAATGTTTGGTTCTCGTTCCCCTTTTTGTACCACATTTTTTTTTTCCGATTGTCGACTCGCATCCCTCGACCCTTTTCCCATTGTCGACTTCGCATCCCTTGACCCTTTTCCAATTGTCAACTTCGCATCCCTCGACCCAGAATTCTTGTGACTATGAATTGAACTGTACATATGATGTACTTGATCTTTAGTATTTTGTTAAGAGCAAAATAAGGGATTCATTACTTGAATAAAATCCTAAACTCTATAATATAGCCTAATGTTACTGCACATGAATAGCTTCATGCATGCTTGACACCTGCAGTACTCATGTAGTGCTGCTTGTTTCTAGGTTTTGTAAAAGAGCCGACTCCTGTTCACTCGAAGTCAAACGGGAAGGCTTCGTCGGCGGGCCTAAAAACTGGTGGAAAGACTTCATCATTTTCTAAAGGTACAAATACACAATGTTACTAAACATCACCCCCTTCAAAAGGTACTTAGGGATGTGTGCTAGAGATCAGGTTATTTACCTTTTACTGTTATTACATTTCTGCTTTCTTTCATATGTTGTCTTATCAGTGTTAACTGTAATATTTCCATCCCCTTTTAGGAGACGCAAGCAATGGAAAAGCATACAGTAGTGGCAAAAGGTGGAAAGGGTTCTTCATCACATGCGGTGCCTACCAAGTCTGATGCAGAACTAAAACTAGAGCTTGGTCAGTTCCCCTCAATGAAATTATCAAAATGCAGCTTATTTAGATGCTAATTTCCCAAGATTCTAGTACTGAAATTGACTATATTAGTGATGTGGCTAAGATTTCCAGCATCGTTTGGAAGGCATTATAGGATCAAACTATAGCTGTCCATGTTGTGGAAAAGAAAGCACACTTTTGTTTTCTGGTACTTTCCTAGGTGCATTTTAGTACATCAACACATTCAGGGAGAGTTTTGGTGCCACAAAACCGCACCCATGTTGCTCATTGGCCTTGGGAGTTCTTCCATGTTCTGTTGTTTCTGTTCTTTACTTTGCGAACTAGGGTCATGGAGAGTTTGTATAAGAACTCAACGGTGTTTTTCACTGTTGCTGTATCATTATTTATTTCTTCTCAAATACCATCACCGTTTCTTTACAATCAAACTATTTATTGTACAAGGACTTGAGGGTCATTTGTAAAAGATTTGGAATCTGTCCTGGTGTTTGTTGCCTCCACTTGTATGTTGTTCTCTACAGTTGATTAATTGCTCTCTCTCTCTCTCTCTCTCTCTCTCTCTCTCTCTCAAAAAGAAGCTACTACTGGCTTTGTTTTTCCCCTGCAGAATTTTCCGCTTAAAATCATTCATCTTTCCACTCTCATTTGGATATCTTGGTAATTCTTGCTCTTAAGTTGGTCACATGCTGGATATTTATGCCATGCAGAGATGGGCCATGGTATCATTGGCATCTTGTTAATGGACATGCATAAAGTTACTCCCTCACTCAAATGACCTATGTATTTTAATAGGGGAGTTCAAGCTTTACAAACTTTGATCAGCAATTAGTTCAATTATATGTAAATCTAATGCAAATTTGCATCAATATATTTGTATTCAAAGTGGTTTTAAGATTATGTTGAATCTTTAGCAATTGCCATTATATTACAAGAGAAATCTTGTGTCAAAATCTACTTTGAAAGACTTCTTCTGGTCAAAATACATAGATCATTTCTGGACGGACGGAGTATTTGATAATTGATATGCACTGACCATGTTTATGCAGTCACCTGGTTCTTGCAAGTTTCTGTTTTGAAAAGGGTAATAGTGGGCAGGTGTTATTAGCATTTTTTTTTTTTTTTTTTGTTGATGTATGCACAATGTGCTGTTCAGTAAAATGCATTTGACAATTTAGTTATATATTTGTGGATCCCACTCCCACCACATATTTTGAGCTTGTAAGTTGTATATAGTAATATTTTGAACTTGTGTAAAATGTAAAAGGAGTTTGGTGTTCTAAGTGGTATATTATTCATTCTGAAATCTGCAATAATCTGATTTCCATGAACCATATAAACTAGTCCTGCTAGTTTCTCATGCAAACACATGCGTATTTGCTTGTAGATATCCCTCCAAATTCTAGAATGCTAATGAATTGTGAAGCAGCTGATCTATTGCAAGAAATTCACGAGCACATGGCTATACTATCAGAGGACCCCAAGATCAAAATTCCTGAGTAAGGATAATATTTCCTTTTTATGACCTGTTTTACTCTTTTTTTATCTTTGTGATGTTTCATCCCTTAGCTGTTTGTTTTGTAGTTTACTATTATCTTATTGCTTCTGCAGGTCATTTGACAAAGCTTTTCAGTATGCAAAAGATGGAAATCATTTCACCACTGCAAGCTCTGTGAAACAAGCCCTTGAGTATCCTAATCATATTATTTTTTTTACTATAGAGACACTAGAACTTGCATCATATTTGAGAGTTATACTATTTTTATTAAACGGAAATCTTATCAGTACAGTTCCTTAACTGGTTGCTGCAGGCCTCTTAAAAAATGTGGGGTTAGTGATGGCGAGGTTTGTTACTCATTTCTTCTTCCTTTCCTTTTATGTGTAGTGTAGCACTAACCTCATCTCGCTCTACCATTGTGGTATGTACAACAGATATGCATGATAGCAAACATTGGGCCTGAGACCGTTGAAGAGGTTTATGCCCTAGTGCCATCTCTCAAGGTCAGCCTATTTCTGGGCCCTTCAGTATTTTGGCATTTTGAATGTACCATTGTGGCAACATCTAACCCTCGCAGAACCAAATTTTGTTCCAGGCTAATAGGTCAGCTACTGAAGGTTCAGTCACTGAGGTTCTTGCTACCCTCGCGAACATAAAAGCTGCTAAGTGAATCTCCAATGGAACTAGACCAATAATGGTAATACCCATGCTTCAGATATTTGAACAAACACATATATCCTGATTGTACACCATTCTTATTGGCCTTCATTTCCACCAGAATCGGAGTCTTGGAATCTGCAAACTGGCCTGTTGGTTTTTGGATGTGCTGCGTAAACGTGTTATGCTGTGTATATAAAAAACGTATCATGTGCTGCATGAACTCCTCTAGGATGTCTAACTTCTGAAGTGCAGATTCAGCTGAGTGGTTGAACTAGTCTACTCGAACTGATAAGTACTGTCTGCACCTGTGGCTACTGCTTTGAACCATGAAACTGATGACTCGTTGCCATCCGTTGAATTGTGCCTAGTCCCAACTTATCTGTTGTACTTACGGGTTTGTGAGCAGTTCTCTCCTTTAATGGTTTTATTGTTCTAGGTTTCAAGTGCATTCGATCACGGTGGTAGAACGTTAGGACGGTCACAGGTGCCCTACCTTATAATGTTCTGAATTCTAATTGAGAATCAGTAGCGAATGCTAGTGTGATTACAGCATGATTAGTTAAAACGTAACCAGAACAAGCGAATTATACCATCTGAAGTTATCAAGCCCAGAAAAGGAGCAACTAGCCAGCAAAGCTGTTTGTATGCGGTAATGCGAGATGCATGCAAGGGGTAGCTGGAATTTCACGTCGATCAGATCAGCTGGTCACTGCCTTTGCAGGGTAATCGAACGGCAGTGGCTGCACGTCGTCACTGAGCGGACCGGCGTGCCGGAAACCATACGCCCTGAGCACCTGGTCGTCGGCGAAGTTGAGCGCGCGGCGCATGCCCTGGTCGCAGCTGTCCCCGGGTAGTGCTCGTTCCGCTGCCCGCTGCATGGCTGGCACCCCGTGAAGTGCGTCACAAACGGGCGGCGCCACCCGTGCACCCCGGTCTCCTCCAGCCCGGCCCCGGCCAGGGGCGGCGTCCTCGCCGCCGCGTACTCCGCGTGCTCCCTCTCCGCATGCCGCCTCCGCAGCGCGGCCCCCCAGGCGGCGCTCCATCGCCTCGTACCGGTCCGTCATGTTCCCGAGCCGCCCCACGATCTCCGCCCAGTAGCCCTCGAAGTAGTAGTCGCTCTCGAGGAACACCTTGTCCCGCCACGGCCGGCTGCCCTTGTGCTTCTGCAGCAGCATGTACACGAGCGCCGACTGGTCGTCCGACTCGTCGAACACCTTGTCCTTGAACGTCGACTTGAGCACGGCGCCCCATCGCTGGTAGTCCGGGGAGTCGGGCCCCATGGAGGCCCACGCGTCCATGAAGTCGAGCGACCACTGGCAGTTCGGATGAGGAACACGCCGGCGTTGAGGCTGGTCCAGGAGCTGGCGGCCTCGTCGAACACGAGGCTCGGCCAGCCGTGGACGACGAGGTTGTGGGCGCGGTACCGGCGCAGCGGGAGGCGGAAGTCCATGTCGGTGAGCACGGCGTCGGAGTCGACCCACCACACCCACTCCGCCTCCGGGTGCGCCACCATGGCTGCGCGGATCACCGGTATCTTGGCCCAGTAACGGTCCATGGACGGCCGCAGCAGCGCCATGTTGTAGAGCAGCTGCACGCCGTGGAGCCGGCAGTAGTCGGCCTTGTTCTTGAGCAGCCGCATCGGCGTGTGGTCTCCGCCCGGGGCCCCGCACGGCGTCGGCTGCGAGCCGGACACCATGAGGACGCGCTCGACGTCGCCACCGGCGCCGGCGAACTCCGAGTGCGCGCGCAGCCGCCCGGCGCGCTTCTCGTCCCACCCCGTGATGGGCCGGTCCACGGTGTACGCCAGCGCCGGGTCGTCGTAGAACGTGCGGGCGGCACCACCACCACCACCACCCACGGGTGATGATGAGCCAGCAGAGCCAGAGGACAGGGCTGCGGCGGCTGCCCCGTCGTCGTAGTAACCCTCCGGCTGAACGAACGGGTTGGCGAACGCGAGCAGCGCCACGGTGGCCACCGCGGCGCCCGCGGCGAAGAGGAGCGCGTCGCTGAGCCACGACGGCTTGGGGTCGCAGCGCGCGGCGGCATCGTGTGTCAGTGTGCACTGTGCTCTCGGCTCTCGCTATCGGGATGCACACGGCACAGGCCTATTGTCCCTGTCACGCTACGTACAATACTAACATGCTGGCCGGCCGGGAATATGCGTGCGGGAACACGGTGTCTGTATAAAAGCCGGGCCGTCCCACTTTCGGCGGCGAGGCAAGGCGAGAGACCACGTACGCCAACGCCAAAGGCCCTCCCTCCGGTGCCAGCCTTGCCGCCGTGTCCGTCTGCGTGGCCGGGGAGAGAACGGCCAAACGGGGAGGACAGCGGTGGTTGGGTAGCGGCATGCGTCCAAACGGGACTCTCATGCTGTCATGCATGCGCTCGGGCGACTGGCCGGGCGAGGGAGAAGAAACGCATTGCAGGCGTGGTGGAGATGGATTGCGCCGTCACGGATCGGTGGGTGGCAGCTGGCGGCGCGGCGCCGGCGCGCGCGAGGCGTCCCGCCGGCCCCCGGGTTGGAATTGAGATGCTTTGCTGGTGGTGACAGACTGACGGGCGAGGCCTGCGCTCTAGCTACAGGCTATACAGCCCGCTGAGACACGGCGGCACACAGTAGCTGCCGGGGCTGCAGCTTTGGCGTATGCGAGGACACCAGTCACACCACTATCAACTCGTAGCTCTACTACTCCCTCCATGAATCAAATCAGCATCTCAAGCTGTTCTAAGTCAAACTTTTTATATTTAATTAACTCAATGTTAAAGAAAAAGACTAATATTTACGACACAAGATTAGAATGGTTCAATTTGAGATATATTTTTTATTGTGTTTTCTGTGTCATATAATTTATTTTTCTATTAGAAAAAAGAAAGGTTTGACTCAGCAATATTCTAAAAAGTTAATTTATTTAGGGATGGAGATAGGAGTAGCCACAGTTTAAAATGATAAAATACGCACAGAAACTATGAATTCTGAAGTCTGTAATGTAATATGACTTTTATTTTTTACGTTCTTTGGAGATGTACTACAGTACACGTAGGAATACACGTTCGCCGTACCCCGATTGCAGAGAGCCAGAGAGCACTTCGATTCAAGAGTGATGCGTTCTTTTCGTCCACCGGGGGTCGAGTGGCCTGACAATTGTTCTGCGGCATGAGCATTGAGCCTGCCATTCTCGTGGTACGAGGAGTGCTCCATAAATCCTGTGCCGCTTGTGGATTGGGCAGTCAACCACGGTCCAAGAAGATCAATGCACAATGCTGGTCCATTTCCTGTTTCCATGCACACATCTGATCAGTGATCAGAGCATCTCTGTCGAACAAGGGGCTCCGCTGCCCAAGGAAATACAGCGTCCATGCAAATGTTCTCACCACAGGCCCTGCTACGAGGCTTCGTCCTTGGAGTTGCGGGCCTGGTTATCTTTGGGCCTCAGCCCGCCACCCAACAACTCCCTCTAACTCCATCAACGCAGCCGGGCCCGACGGGGCCGTTAAGAGTAGTTGGGGACTACGTATGGTGGTCAGCCAACTTCAGGCTCGGTTCCATTCCGGCAATTGCGACCAATTGCATCAAAGCTATCAAAGCAAAGCACCCAGACGTGTTAGTGAATTGATTAATTAATTAATAGATGGAATAACCATGCAATTCAGGCTTAACGAAATTGAAAAGTACTTCTATAATATGGATGCTCAGGTAAACTATTCCTTTAAGCTCATGTCGGCAAGATAATTTTTTGTTCATGGCACTGTGAAAGATGTGGTGTATTCTCGGTTAAATCAGCTTACAGAATGCTTGTTCATAATAGAAATCAAATACAAGATTGGTTGGGTGGCAAAGTAGAAAGTTTGGACACTGAAGGAGCTAAAAGGAGATGGAAATTATTCTGGATGGTAAAAGGAGATGGAAATTATTTTAGATGGTCAAGGTACCATCACAATTAAATTCATAGTTTTGCTTGGAGATTAGCCCATATTTCTTTACCAAGTGATGAAGTTCTTAAGGAAAGGTCAATGAGTGAATGAAGTGTGTGGAAACTATGTGGTGCTATTATCGACTTGTGGCATCATGCTCTTTTCTAATGTATAGTGTCAAGATGTGTTTGGGCTCTAGTAGATGAGGATCACACTGAACATATTATTGCAACTGAAATTGATAATCCAAAGACATGGCAATTTATTAGGAAACTTTATCTATAAATGAATTTCAAAAACTACTAATCATATGCTGGGCAATCTGGGGCCTCGAAGAAAGGCATTACATAAGGGTATATTCCAAAGCCCGTTATCAACATTCAGCTTCATTACAAAATATTTTGATGATCTCAAATTGGTTGGATTGATCGAGAACCATGAAAAAAACAAAGTCAATAAGAAACAATCAACCAACTTCCAAATGGATAGCTCCACTTGAAGCTTTTCTTGAAGTTTTAATGTTGATGGTGGGAGGCACGATTTGGAGATAAGGGGACTATTGGTGTAGTGTGTCGGGATATGTAGGGAATTATGTTGCTACAAGTGCTATGGTTATTGATGGTTTACGGTTTAGGGTTATATACCGGATCAGAAAAAATAGTTATTGATGGTTTAACTTTAACAGATCCATTGTCTTTTGAAGCTTTGGCTTGTAATGAAGCAATTTCCTTGGCCATGGACATGGGAGCGAACAAGTGTGTAATAGCTTCAGATTGCTTGGAAGTGATTATGACTCTTTAGAAGCAAAGTTTGTGTGCTTATTCCTCAGTCTTTAAGAAAAATTAAAGCCAAGAGGTTTTAGGAAGAAAGTTGTTTTCAAGCATGAAGGTAGAGAATTAAATTGTGAAGCCCATGCTTTTGCTAAAAATGTTTGTAAATTGGCA